>OMNW01014187.1:0-21314 GCA_900303245.1 Selene dorsalis
CTTTGCAGTTGGAATGAATGATTTTCTATAAAACGTTTTTCTGGTCAGAGGGACTGTATCTCCTACCTGGTGGGAGGAGACTGAATGAATGATGGAGGGGATGAGAGGGTTCCTCTGTGATCATGGTGGCTTTCCTGATCACAGAGCAGCGTTCATACAGATGGGACAGGGGGGAATAAGTCATTTTGCTAGCTTCATCTGTGATGCATGACAGTTTTGTTTTCTGTTTGCTAGTGAGAAAGCTGTACCAAGATGTGATGTTGAAGGTGAGAATAGATTCTATGGTTCTAGTGACCGATAGACCATCATTAAAGGAGAAGTTTCGTTTTTTGCAACCTGGACCTTATTTCTAGCATAAAATACGTTCATTTACTCACCCGAACAACTTTGGTGTAACTTGGAGTCCTTCGGAAGATATTTAGATCCACTCGCGTTGGGGCAACGATGCAGCGTCTAAATAAGACATTATCTGCTCCGAAACTCCTTCATTTCACCAATATGTTGTTATGAATCACCAGCACTATTCCCCCGTGAGCTCAGAGCGGCTCAGAGCTGTTTTGTTGGTTAGACGCTGCATCGTTGCCCCAACAACTCCCGTTATATGGATATACGTAGATCGCGAGTGGATCTAAATATCTTCCGAAGGACTCCAAGTTACACCAAAGTTGTTCAGGTGAGTAAATGAACGTATCTTATGCTAGAAATAAGGTCCAAGTTGCAAAAAACAAAACTTCTCCTTTAAAATCTTTCTACTGGCATTAAAATTGCTCGGCTTCCTGAGAAGATAGAGGGGCTGGAGTATAGTTATTTGTTTATAATTCATAAAAATAAACAATATTAGCATTTAGCATGTTGTGAGCCTCCGTGACCACTGACCAGGGACCAGTGAGTCCAGAGTTAGAGTTGCACTAATTATAAAAATCTGACATCAAAGAGTTGTCTACTTACATTTCCAGCAGACATGGAGCAGTATCAGTACTGTGGGGGTTTTTTGTTTTATTTTGTTTACCAACTGATGAATCTACATCCAAATATCCACTTTATTTTCAGCCTGGTGTTATCTCCACCCGTGCTTGGAAAACATGTGGGTATGAAGCTGCTGAAACAGCTTGATGTTTTCAATAAAAGCCTGAAGGAACATGGTTCACAGAGGCGACCACGGCAACAGTTAGTTTGGTTAGTTGAGTTTAAGGGTAAATTATTAGAACATTCATTGAGTGGTTTGTTGGGGACTTTAGGGACAGGGTGCAATTTATTGCAGTAATGAGGACACATCTGGCTCTCAGCCAGTTTAATACATGTCAGACATTCACAAGCCTGACACACAAGATGAATTCAATTATCAGACTTCAGTCCATTTTCATAACCTGTTCTAAAACTGAACATATGTATGTAAATCCATAATAAATGTCATATATTGCAGTTTTTTCTTAAATACTGCAACATATCTTGGCATGAGTTCCCTCATGCCTCCGGTCTGAAGCCTCATGTCCACATATGGTCATATTTGAGATGAGCTTGTGAATCCACTCGTATACCGTCCAGATATCTTAGTGCATGGTTTAGTTCAAACTGTCAGAGCAGCTGTCTGGGACTGTAATTTATTGTCATCAGAATATTACCTCTTATTGAGGCTGCCTCTCAGCGCTGCCATTAAGATGGCCTCCCTCATAGTCCAGCTGGCACAGGATCATGTTGTTCTTGAGGAAAAACTTGTCTCCCACGCAAAATCTACAGAGGGGAATAAAAAATATGGAACTAGGTCTCGGTTCTTACTGGAGCTGAAGTGAATCATGAGGTCCCAAGGAACATTTCAGGCATATTTTCAGAACACATCCACCGCTATGATAATCAGAAATTAATCTTGCATGATTGCTGTTTGATTAACTACCCAAGATATATACAAAGTTGTTAACCCCTTGAGGTTTTAAACTGCACAGTGAATTTCATCACCGCTTGATTGCTGTGCACGGTGATATGCTCATGATGACCAGTGAGCTCTACAGCTCAAATGAATTTGATCCCCCCGGCTAATTGCTCCCCCAGTCTTACCTCTGGCGGCAGAGCTGACAGGCAAAGCAGTCTAAATGGTAGACGTTGTCTCTGGCTCTCATCACCATCTCAAAGGCAGGTATCATCTTACTGCAGGCTGCACAGTTCCCCGTCACCCCGAAGAGCCTAAGAGGCAGAGAGGGCGACAAGCAGACCTGTAGTCTGGAAATACTCATACATATCAGCCAGAAAAAAAAGGAACGAGGGGAGCCTTAAAGGTTCAGTCACAAACGGATGCTGAAACAACAGGATGTTTTGTTGTGCTTTGAAAGCAACATAACTACAGTTACTCTAAAAACACCGACTTTGCTCCTGCTCTCAAAAAGCAGAGCATTAGATATAAAATCTCTCATGAACTGGACATGACTTAGGTCACTACCGCATTATAGCAGGTGCTGAGAGTCAGACTAAGAATTTATGCAACAGAAGTTGAACTTTGTCCTCAAACTACCTGCAAACCTCTTGTTATTTTTAATAGTCAGTGACTTGGTGCTGACCAGCTGCAGATCGCCTCACCTCTCATTCACCTCGAACATAGTGAACAAACGGCTCCCTGAGAGCCTGACACACATGAAGGTAAGTGGCCGCAGCTGATTTCCATACTCCATTAGAGGCCAAATAGAAAAAGGAGGCTTTGGGAAAAACCGAGGGAGGAGGGAGGAAATAGACGCTTTTCCTCCCTGCTCTATGTGTATGCCAGAGCCTCCAATGACAGATGAGAAACGTCATCAAACGGGTGACCAACACGGGAACAAAAGCGAGTCCTAATTAACAGAATGTTCTGATCTAACGAGCCTGAGTCCTGAACAGGCACCTGGTGGGTTTTTTCCTTCTCCTTAACAAGGCTGAGAAGCTCAATGCTAATTCTCTACTAATGGTCCAATTAAAAGAAATCACATGGTTTTAATCCCGCTCTTCAAAGGCTTTTGGTCTGCACCCTTGCAATGATGAGGAAAACAGGAGGCAATCTAGCCAATTTAACTGTCAAAAGGGGTTTTGGTCTCTTAAGTGCAGTGCAGCTAATGAGAGACTTAGCTCAAACCAAATCCAGCTGGATTGTACATGAGACTAACACATGAGTTTAGCAATGTGGCTGAGATATCAGGAGTTCTCCTGCTGACCTGACACCAGACCTCGTTATTCCAGGCAAGAAATTAAGGGTATATAACTCCCAGTGGAGCTATTTGAACTAGATTTAGGTCTGTGTATAAGTGGTGGCATGTAGATTCATGGTCACGATATTTTTAAGGTGGAAAGCTGTTGTTCATTGTATCACAGCCACACAAGGTCTAGTGACACCCTCACTGCAAGGAATTTTCAGGAGATCTACAAACATTAATGTTTATCTGTGGGGTTCATGAAGAAGTCTGAAGTGTCTTAAAAGTTACTAAGTTTGCATAGCAGATCCATGCAATCATAAGCACACTTGATTATGGAGTCTCCATGATTAGGTAGTAGTCTGACATGTGGGAAATACTCTTATCATTATACTCACTAATTCAACTGACAGCACTAAATACATATCTGTATCCTACAGGCAGTTCGCCTGTAGCTTAGCTGCCATGATAAATTTCGCGAAATTGGCTGTTTGTCTCTCATGTTCTTTTCCTTGTTTACCGTCTGATGAATAAGTCTAATTGGTTTGTCTGTGCAATTTTTCATTTGTCCAGGACAGGGGCATCTCTGGGCAACTGAATCAAGTCAACTGGACTGGAAGTCCGAGTGGCTTCATCAGTTTGTGTAGACTAGACTGGCTAGTCTGGCTAGTCTAATTGGTTTAAAGGTTCAGCAGAGGAACAAGAGGAAACTGAGCAGTCATAAACCACACACTGTTCTGTTGTAGCTTCGTTAAAGTCCTTTAACAGACACTTGAAACATGCAAAAAGGTCAACAGTCTGCTAGTCTGCTGATCCTGTTACTGTTCACTAAAGCTGGTTTTAGTCCAGACTGTGTGAGCTCACTCTACACTGTTGCTGTTGTTATCAACTCTCCTGAGCCTGTGGCCTTTAAAGTTGTTCAACTTTTTATAAATTAAATTTTTGTTTCAATACATGGACCCATCAGCCAACCACATGTCCCTAACAGGGACCTAAACTGTTCAGACTGAGCTTTAATCGAGTTGTTCAGACTTGAGTAAACAATTACACATGACTCGACTCGTAGTATCTCCACAGACGTCTTGTGTAGGATTTCTAAGAAACTTAGAGATACTTCCCCTGTGAGGTTTCTCCAAATGTGGGGTAAACATATGAAAATAATAATATAAATGAACATATTTAAATAAATACAAACATGATTATTATTGTAATTTTGTGGACTTTGGTTAGAGACTTTTGCTTTATTGTGCTGTGTTGTAATAGTACATGCATTATTTTGTCTGTACATGTATCTGTTCCACAGGGCTTTCTATGGCAGGCCCACACACTCAAGTTCAAACGTGTGCTCCAGCACCTGTTCATTCACATGATCCTCTTTTACTTGGACATAACCCTCAGCTTCAGCAACTCTTTTCACCTTTTACTTTCAGTACTACGTAGGCTGCACTAGACCTCCAAGATGATTTGTTTTGAAAGCTGCAACCTATTACTTTCTACATCGTCCTGACTCATTCTGTGGAAGGGTTCTGGTTACCTCAGGTAGTCCCTGCGGCAGAGGATTAGGTTAGCACGGGTGTAGAGAGTGGAGCCCATCCGGCCAAGGTGGCAGTCACAGCAGGCACACTTCAGGCAGTCCTCATGCCAGTACCTGTCCAGTGCCTGCAGCATGAAACGGTCCCGGATGTTGCCATTGCAACCAGCACAGCCTCTCGGCTTCTCTCTGGACTGAAGAGACACGAGAGACACACCTAGCAAGAGACAGACCAGCAGGTTGACAGGAAATCAAAAACAGAGACAGAGAGAGATAGAACATCAATCCTCAATCAATCACTTAATGACTGAACTGATGAGAATATGGAAATAATTTAAGAAGTAACATTTCACACGGTGCACGAAATACTATAAAGAAATATTTTACTGTCACTGTCTCTACACCACAAGTCACTACAGTTAATGTTGCTAACTTGTAACTAAAAACAATCAGTGAAGTCACTAAGATATACCAGAAACAATAAAGACAGCTCCCTGTAAGATTACTATGGACAAACTCACTGTAACAAAAATTAGGTAGACAACAAACGGCTGAAAGTTCCTTGAAGTTCCTCTGAGAATACACTGGTGGTTTTCTGCACATCTCAACATTAATCTTGATTAAAAGAAACATTTGCAGAATAAGCATCTGTTTATTGCAATCTAATGGAACACCATCTTCTCAACCCTCAAAACCTCTCGTGCTGGTTTATTTACAGCAACATATACAGTATATATATATACAGTCAGCAACAGTCTGTATCATGTACACCTGTGCAGTATGTTGCAATTCATTAAATGGGACATTGCCAGAAACTAACATTTTCTTGTCTTAAGTTGTTGTATATTCATGTCTATCAATAAAACCAAAGTTAGATGTTGTTTTACACATTAGCATTCTGTTTTATCTCCTGTTATCTACCACTATAATCTGAGAGAAAATATCTCTCTCTTTGAAAAAAGTAGTCACCACAAACAATGGCATCGATATTAGTACATACAGTGAAATCAACACCTGAGCATGGAGGTAGACTGTATGACAGAGCAGCAGTGTCGCATAAGATTGTACAGGTGCAGCTAATATATTGGCCACTGAGTGTATGTAATAATATTAGTTCAGAGAGAATTACACCTCAGCACTCACTCTCCTCCTTGTCCAACACCATCCCTCTGGAAACGACAACAATCCAAAAGCAGGAGAGATGACACCTTTTCTTCTCCTCGTGCCTCCAGGACACCACCACGAGGAGAGGGAATCAACACAGAGGGCTTTGACTCTGTGGAAATTACAAGCCGGAGTCGTTCAAACTCCAGCTCCGCTCCTCATAGTCCCCGAAGAAAGCCACGAGAAACCGCGAGGGTCGCTTTCTGTGCGTAAAAATAGCCCGCAGATGCAGGAGAGCCACGGCCCCGGGTATCACCTTGCCGGCAGGAGAGCTGTCCTCAAAACAAGAGTGGCTGTGCTTTATCTTGGCTGATGTCAGTGCATAAGCATTTCTGTATCTGCTCGGGCTGCGGCTGTTCCCCTCAAATGAGCTCCACTGCACAGACCGAGGCTCCACTCAGCTCCCTCCCTCTCCCTCCCTCTCTCCCTATCCCCCTCTCCCTCTCTCCCTCTGTCTCTCCCTCTCGACAAAAAACTCCCACAGTCAAATGGTTTTTTCAACGCTGCGTGCTAATTATATAAAGTCATTATGCTCAGATCTGATAGTATCCGCCCCCTCCCTCTCTCTGAATCAATTATTCAATAGACAGTCACACACCAGGACAGCTCGGGCCTGAGGTGTTTTAGAATGAGCTTATTCAACTCCAAGGACACCAATTATCTCCAGGGCGCCCTGTAGTCAAAGCTGTGGCTTTTCAGCGCGCCAGATGCAGCGCCCAGTGCGTGTGTGTGTGTATGTGTTTGTGTATGTGTGTGTGTGTGTCAGCGTGTGTTTGTGTATGTGCCTATGACACATACTCAATGTGTTCATCCCTTCGTGTACTTCTTCACAGGTAATAACAGCTTAGATGGGGGTAAAGACTCAGTGTTGTAGCACCACTTTAGAATAAGGCATCCTTTATTAAAATTTAAAAGTGGAAACACTTCACTAACCTCAGGTCCCTCACACAATATTATAGGAGTATTATTGGAATTAAAATAAATGTTAATAAATGTACTAAAAATGACTTACTGGTTTAAAGGTCTTGAACAATATTGCACAGGAAATGAAAGGTTTATACAGTGGCTATAAATAAGACAGAGTGAATAGCAGAATGCTGATGCTTGATTGCAGGGTGGTTTTCAAATTGAAATTCCAAATTCCACAATGAAGTTACGGGGCAAGATAAAGCACTGTAGCCTGTAGGAGTATTTTAGCCTTTAATTATGGGAATGTACAAACAAACAGGGTATAGCACAATACACCCATAATAAACCACTGAACACAAAGTCCTTGAGTGATAAAGGAACACAGACAACAACATGAACCATAAGATAACAATAAACACAACAGTTCACAGCAGACTGAAGATCCTGTAGGAATATTGTGGTGATATATATGTGATCATAATGATTTTTATTGGGGTTTCCAAGGCCAGCAATGACCCCAGTCCATAAACAACACTGCAGCCTGCTTCCAAATAGATCATCCAGCCCTAAATCCTCCTCATTAGAAGTTGTGGCATAAACAACTGTTCTAACATGGCCCCTGGATCAGGTCACACTAATTAACCAGCACCATCGACCGACTATTCCCTCATTATCCGCCTTCTCATCTGATCGCATATAGACCGTCAAGACAGCTAACGATCAACAGACTAATTAATCAGCTGATTAGGTGCAAGTGAAGCTCCAGGTTCCCTCTTCATTTGTGGGACACATGGGAGCTAATTAGTTCAATTATTAATGTATCTAATTAAATAGTTTCTCTGGATAATCATGGTTACGGTCTTGTCCTCCATGGGCTGCGGTGATAAATGGATCCTCTGTGCATTAAACCCCTCTTGTCCTCTATTTTGACATACATCAACTCCGATGCAACGTCTGGCCCGGACTAAACATTACTGTCTATTCACAGACCCAGGCCCCATTACACTAATTGCACTAAAAGCAGTCTGTGGCCAACATTAAAGGTGAGCTGTGATTAGAGCTCTAATTAGCAGTCTGTGGAAATAGGAAGCCTTTTTGGCCATCTGCTGCAGCTTGCCTTTCTGTCAGGTCCTCAGTGTGAAAAGGGCAGGGACAAATTTAGAAGATGCTTTGTGGAAGAGCTATTTGTCAGACATAATGCCATGAGAGGCCGGGTCAGCAGGAGCATATTTTATACAGTAACAGCTGAATTTGTCAGGGGGAGGACTAGAAAATTGCTGCAATTTGCAGCTGGCTACATGTGTGTTGTTTTTGCATGTTAAAGCACGACAAGCTGTTTCTTGTCAGAAACTTGAGGTGTTTTGACTTAAAACTATTTTTTTATAATTCACTTTACATACTTCACATGTGTTCATTTGATTTTTCTTTTTCAAAGTGAAAAAGGTTAGTTTTTAGTATTTTCTAGAACTTCCTCTGTTGAGTAGCCACATTGTTGGTCAGTGCACCACTTAGTCCATAGGTCAGAGGCCAAAATTTCACTTGTCGGTATCACTCATGGTGGCAAAGGATACTTATAATTTTTGAAAACATCCATAGATGACATTTTAGTAGGATAATGTAAAGGGTTAAAAAGATGTTTAAAAGAAATACATTAAATTCATTGAGTGTAAAGGATTAAAAACAGTACATGTACAGGAATTTTATTGTCATTGAAGTCATTTTACAGTTTATTATGGGGTAAAAATACTGAGAGCATTAAAAAAAAAAGTTAAAACATAGACACTTTTTATAAATATGTTTTATTTAGTTTTTTAAATTAATTTCATTGTGTCTTTAAAAGGGATTTCAATGCCTTTTTCATTGTAGTTATTGTTTTGTGCAATGTGTGCAATACTCACACGTCAGTAGGGGGCGCCTTGTACCTGGGAGGAACACAAAAACCCCTGGAGGCAGATACTGCAGGATAATAACCCTTCCTGAGTCACAGCTGTTTTTTCCCCCTTGGAAAAAATGCATTTTAGATGTTGGTACATATTTTGGTTTAGGCTCAAATTTAGGATATTTGTTAGTGCTTAAAAATATTGTGTTTGGTATCATTTTAAAGCGGACTAAGCTTCATTCAAGCCCTTTTGTGAATCTTTATGACAAATACAGTGGTCGCTGGAGCTCTTCAAACTTTTAATCACACACATTTTTCCACAGTTTTCACCTAAATCATTTACTTTCTTTTAGTCCTGTGACATCAAGGAGCCCCAGAGACACAAAACACCAAGGATTCAGGAAATGTTCAATATACACATACTGCTTCATTCTGAGGGGTGAATTCCAGCCTTATAATAAAAGGGCAGTTAGGTCACAAACTACTTACTACATTTCTTCCAATAAAAATGAAATTTAAATGAGAATCCAGCATAATAAGTTACAACAGTGAGTTAACAACTATGAACAACATTTACATTTGCACAAACTTGCTCAGTGTGGGATACACAGTCATGGACATACAGTGGCATCATGCAAAAGTTTGGGCACCCCTGGCCAAAATGTCTGTTCATGTGAACAGTTAAGCAAGTGGAAGATTAAATGACCCCCAAAAAGCAAAACGTTGCTCATTGTGGGATATACAGTCATGGACACATGGATACTTAATCAATTTTAACAATACTGGGAGATTCAAATAATATAATTGACTCTTGATGTCACAGGACTAAAAGAAAGTATATGATTTAGGTGGAAATTGTGGAAAAATGTGTGTGATTAAAAGTTTGAAGAGATCCACTGATCTCTGTATTTGTCATAATAAAAGATTCACAAAAGAGCTTGAATGAAAGCTTAGAGTGGCCCCTGATACCAAACACATAAACACACACCTAAATTTGAGCCTAAACCAAGATATGTGCCAGCGTCTAAAAAGCATTTTTTTAGAGGGGGAAGTTAAGTTCAACAGCTGATAACTCTGATACAGTTGTGACTCAGGAAGGGGTATCATAAAATGTCATCTACTGACATGGATGTTTTCAAAAATTAAAAATAACCTTTGCCACCTTGAGTAGTACCAACATCTCGTCTGGCCCATGGACTATGGTCCCAAGAAATGAAACCTACTGATTTCAGTGATCCCTGGACTTTTCATCCAGTACCACGGGTAAAGATTTTACCTTGTTCAATAATTTGATTTATGACCAGATGCACAAGTAATAACCTTACAATCAGCCTCAGCTGTACTTTGAGTTAGATTTCTAAGCTGATTAAAAGTAAAATTGGCATGCTGATTCAAAAATCACAGTCAGTTTTTTTCAAGCACGTCAAGTTTTTTCTCCACAGCTTACCCTCCAGATAAGCAAAATTGCAAAATCTTGCAAAATCCACTGATTAGCTGCAGTAAGACTTGCCAGCTGATCAATTACAGTAGCCATATCCTTTGTACAAGCATAATAGTGTTAAATAAACATTGCAGTCATGCCTGTTTCTTTCATTTTATGTCAATATTTGTAAATTTATACGCCTGGTTTATACGGCTCTCCCTTCTTTCTCCAAACATAAGCAATGTGTTTATGGCCAAAGAGTTCATCTCATCTGACTAAAGGACATGCTTTCAGTATGCATTACCTTTCTCCAGGTTGTCCTTACCGTATTTCAGTCTGGCTTGAAGGTGTCTCTTCTTCAGAAGTGGAGTTTTTCTTGGTCTGCAACCTTGCAGTCTATTCCTGTGCAGTGCTCAAGTAATTGTGAAAGTAAGGGAGAGGTGTATAAGGGGGGGGATGCTTCAGTGTGTCTGAAACTGGGAATCTCGTCAAGGTGGAAGAAATCATGAGGAAAGAAGAATATTGAAAGAAACCCTTCAGCAGTTAGCAGTAAGCAGTCAGCAGTACTGGGTCTGGGTTGTTGCTATCTCTTCCAACATGACAAAGAATAAAAACACAGGTTGCTCCTAGTGAAGAACTACCTCCAGAGGACCAAAGTGAATGTAGGACAAAAAAGTGGCATTTTCATTGGGGGGGCTAATAATTTTGTCCTGTACACATTAGTAAGTTGGTGCAAGTCTATTTAGGTATCAGAGACCGGTGAATATGGTACTGCTAGACCAGTAACACACTAAACCATCACTACCTTGATCAAGGCACCGTAACCTTCTGAGGCTGTTTTCTTAGACCAGCGGTCTATTGTAGGAGTGTGCAGGTGTGGAGGAGCACACATTTCCATGGTTGAACCTCTTTCCTCCCATTGTCACTTCTTACACCTACTCATGTGTGCAACCAATGACCACACACTGTGGAATATTTCTTCAAGGAGACACTGTACGTACTTCAGTGTTATGACAGCTGCTTATTTACTCCATCTTTGAGTGGGATTGTTTGGTGAAGGTATAAATTCATGCAAAGACATGCAGGCAGGAGCTGGACCAGAGGACCATATCTCTGATGGGAAAGTGAGTCTCTGGTTAGGCTGGCATGCATTTCCCAGTCCCTGGCTGCATTTAGTGGGCTTGAGTCTGAAGGTGAAGCCTTGGAGTATTATGACCCCTTCTACACTATCATGCCTCATCTGTCTTTGTATACAGAAATTGCGTCATGGAGACTCAGGAAACTCCTGGAAACAATGCACAAATCCTTGTTTCTGAAGTTCAAACCCCTGCCATATATACAGCAGTGGATAGTAACCTTACTGCATCATATCTTGGAAAGCACCTTTTTATTTTACTTTTTATGACATTTTTGGGCGATGTTCCTCCGCTACAGATGCAGCCTGTCAGACTTGAAGGAGATTTCTTTGATCTGTCAGAGTAAAACTTGGCCAGAAAACTTTAAATACAGTTATGCAAGCAAGAACCTTTCCAGAAGTGAAACACATTGTACTGTAGTATGCCTCTTTACACCTTCTGTGCCCAAATGAGCCAAGTGTCAAAGCTTTTTTATGAGGTAATGGTAAATGGTAAATGGAGTGCACTTATTTAGCACTTTTCTGGTCATATCGACCACTCAAAGCACTTTACACTACAAGCCACATTCACCCATTCACTTACACATGCATACAGCACATTTCCATTACATAATGGGCGGCATGCATCATGGGTAAGTCAGTGTTCAATACTGCGCTCAAAGACACTTCAACGTGCAGACTGGATGAGCCAGGAATCAAACCACCAACCTTCCAAGTAGTGGTCAATCCACTCTGCCTCCTGAGCCACAACCTCCCATATGAGAATGTAAAATGTTTTTGAGTTTATGGTGATATTTATAGTTAGCTACAATAATGCCTCTGCAGGGCAAACGATTGTCTGTGTTTGATTTTCCAAACATGTGAATCACATCAGAACTGAATGACATTCACACAGTCTCAGGCTCAGGAAGGACGGTGGGATTAAAAAGTGGTTGTTGAATTAATATCGTGTGGTTTTTCCACTTTACACCTCTAATTAACCGCCACTCTGTGTCTTCTAACACATACACCTTCTGAACGTGGTGATCACAATTTTTACGCAGATTTGTTCATAGGATACATGTTGACTTTTGTCAGTAGCAAACTGAAAAAAATACCATATTCGCTTGTTCCTTTTTAGGTATGTTACTGCATCAAAGCAAAAGAATCAACAGACTACATTATTATAAAGAATATTATTATTTGCATCCATGGACATATTACTGACAGACTAGGCCCTGGCCTGGGGCCCAGGGCTTCAGGGAGGGGTTTGGTAACATTTTCATCAAACAACAACAACAAAGATTATTAGTTTGGACTTCAGTCACAGATAAGTACTGTCTTACATGTGCAAAAACTACATTAGACATTTTTAATGTTTTGTGCTACGTCAGTGTGTTTATAGTCCTTTAAGCAGTTTGAACAAATAAACAACTTTCTCAGAACAGTGAGGCGAGTATGAGTATATTTTAAATAGCATATGTCAATGTGAAAATAATAGTCAGATGTCATTTAAGTGATGCACTTTTATTATGTTAGACTCAGAAGTTCAATTTGACACATCAGAGTATATGCAGTGTGTGTATGTGTGTGTGTGTGTGTGTGTGTGTGTGTTGTACTGTTGTGATTAAAATATTAATAACCACATAGAGGTAGGACAACCCTCTCCAGTCAGACCTCTCTGCAGGAGCCTGGTGGGTGGAGTCTGGTTGTCAGACAGAGTCACCTCTAGATCTCTCTCCCCTGGGCTTCCTCTCTCTTTGGTTTTGATGTACTAACTTATTTATATGGGATCCTCCTTCCATGGTCCAATCTTGAGCCATGTTCTGACAAAGTGTGAAAAGAGTGAAAAATATTCAAGATAAACCTTTTATCTGCAATGTGTGGGTGGATGGTGTGAGTTGGATTTTCAACTTCTTCTTTTCCCACATCTGCAGCATTTTTCTGATTCACCTTGATGTGAAGTCACATCAGTGCTCTGATTTAGAGGAGACCCTCACTGTGATATCCACTGCTTCATCAGATTCAACACATCCACTAGAAATATTCTGCTTTACCAGATGAGTCAGATGTTGTGCATCAAACAATCTTTGATTTTTAATTAAAGGGCTCACAACAGCAGAATTTTTAGGGCCTGAGAACACTGAAGGGTGCGAGAGTCGTATTGTAATTTGTTTGTGGAATGTCTTTTTTTTTTTCCCCCTAAACAGTTGGAGGCTTTTGGAGGTTTTCCCATGCTCAAAAACTCATGAAACTTTGCACACAGGACAGATCTGTTGAAATATTTCATATTTCACAGTCACTGGAAATGGATGGGGCAAATTGGCTCATTAGCGCCCCCTCAAACTATTGTAAAATGGATCACTTTGAGTGTGTTTCCTACGGTGGCCCTAAGGGGCAAAACACAACCACATTTAACAAAACACAATAACATTTCACAAAACACAAAAATATTTCACAAAACACAACCACAGTTCAGACTACGGAAAGGCTACAGACAACACTTCTTGTTTGTGATTGGACGAACCCAAGTCCAACGACATGTCATTTCCTGTTTCTTTTGCGTGCTACTCTACTTCCCAGAATGCATTTCGTTCCAATTTACAGCAGTAGCGATGAAGCACGCTAAAACCTAGTAAAGCAAAGTAAACAGGAAAGTCAGCCATTTTGATTTAAGAGGTCGATCTTGGAGTGAGTTTGTGTAATTTCTATATGCTATCTGAACAGACTCCTCCTAGGGATTTTGTTCAATCGACTTAATATTCGGTGAACCTCACATCAAGAAGTTGGCTTGTGGCGTGGTCTCTGGCTCCACCTAGTGTCACGGTGGAAAATACGCGTATAGACAGCTGTACACCTCTTCCGTCACTGCGCAGTTCACACAGGCTGCTTTAACACCTGAGCGCAGACTGCTGAAGTCAACGCCATACACAGCTGCTTGGGGAGGTTTGGCACAAGCTCGCTGGGGGGGTACAGAGGCACAAAGACACGGGGGCGAAGTGGCGTGGGAGCACAAGGGCCTATTCAATGCAGTTTGCAGATTTAATTTCAGATTATTTCTATGCAGATTTTCAATCAGCACCAAACTACCATCTGACGGTGCAGATAAACTGATCCCTCTCTAATGTGAATCTGTGTCTGTGGAAGTTTTTCAGGAGTCATTCAGTCCCTTGTCAGTCTGACTATTGCTGCCTAGCTTTAGATTGGAATGGGGACGTGCTCACCAGCTGTGAGATTAAGGGGAACTGATCGATGGCCTTTCTGATTGGCTCTCACAGTGTCCCAGCAGCATCCAATCCCCCGGTTCGGAAGGTTGTCCTCAGCCAAAACCAATTCTTCCACCACACAGGGGCCAAATAAAATCACTGACCTGAAGCTATGAGGCCACTCTTGTGGGTTCTGTCTCCATCTGTCTGCTCTCCTCATTCCTCTGGAAAAATTGAGACAGAGAGAAGAAAAAGTGAGGAAGAGATGATCTTATCATTCATTTACGATTACCTTACTACTATTAAATTTGCATTTTTCTGACAATTTTTTGCTAAGTTAAGTTGCTAATGCCAGCAGTATAGGATTAGCTGTCAGTTAAGGTCAGTGGTTGGTAGCACCATGATGTCTTCCTGTTCAGTCTCTGTAGGTGAAACTCTTTTCTTTTTTCATTTCTTTTTTTTTCCAGGCAACTGCTGTTGCTGCTGCTCTGAATGCAAAATGCATGACTTCCTGTGTGACACAGGGGTTTTACTTATTTACTTTATTTTTATAGTTACATAGAGACAATTTATTCAGAATGAATTTCTTAAAAAACAATCAGCCACAAAAATAAAATCAATTACCTGTCCTATACCTATAAAAACCGCATGAGAATTCATCCTTGACTTTTGATATGTTCATTAATTCACAAACATTCATACTGGAAATAGACCAAATCATACAACAGATCTGATATGATGAACATTGTTGGGACAGAAGTCTGTCTGAGTCTGTCGGGCAGCTTTGACCCATGGGGCCCAGCTGGGCACAGTCCAGAAAAACTACATGGAGCCGCCACTGTGTGGTCTTACCACCAGCTAAATATAGTTGGCCTCACCTCTACCCACAGCAAAGGCTCTGGAACCACACTCCTGGAGAGTGGCTGGACTTGAGTGACAGAATACTCACAGGCCTCTCGTGTTGTTGGAGTTCTCCCCACTGAATGAGAAGGTCTCCTCCATGCAGCTGAGGGTCATGGAGGGGAAGGCGTGCCTATAAGCACCCAAAAGCAGTTTAAAATGCCTTACCTTCTTGAAGTGTCTGGATGGTGTCCTTAAAGGGGATCCACCTGGAGACTCAATAATCCTGCTGAGGGACTTCAGCGACAGAGAAACCCTGAGGGGCATGCTTGGGAGGAACAGCCTGCCTGATCTCCCAAGAGTGGTGTTTTGTTATTGGACAGAAAAAACCATGTTTGAACATAAGGTTGTTCATACTTGGTACACTTATAAGCAGTGGCACAAACTGGGGGGCAAAAAAGCAGCCCGAGAATTTTGTAATTGACCAGCCCCACTCTCCAGAGGGCGGGGTGGGAATGCTGGCAGTGGAACAAATGTTGGACTATAAGTGAGAGACAAAAAATATGCACACATCATTAACCTGAGGTTGAGGCCTTGATTATAGTACACACCAACAAAACACATCTTTCTGACATTTGGCATCATCCACTTGTAATGCCTGTCTCTTCTTTCCCCTCAACTTCTCTGGGACCGTGGCCCTGGGCCCTCGGCTGTGATCGGCCAAAAGTCCAACGACTGAGGTGAAATGGGTGTGACACACCCACATGGACCACAGATGATTGGCCAGACACTAGTTAGACTGGTCCAACAAAAAGGCCACAATTCGTACTGATGTCTAGATTTTCAGTTTTATTTCTCCTCCTCCACTGACAATGTGACAACATGATGGCATCAGACACCGTGAAAACTAAGGTAAAAACATAAGAGTCCATGAGTCCATTGAGGCTTATGCTAACACAACATAAATAAATAAACAAGGGTATACTGTACGCTCAAAGCATATTGTAAACAACCAAAAAATCAAATACAGATGAAACAAAAGCACAATTAGCAAGTGTGCCTCTTGAACACAGTGTAAATACCTCTGTCCATGCACCCTGACTTCCTGCTTCCATGGCTATGGTCCCGCCTCTGACCCACAATCCTACAGTCCCACAAACCTCAAACAGACCAGGGTCATGTGACCAAAATAAAATGTCCTCTCATCAAGGTTTTTAAGTGACAACAGAAATTATTTACTATGACATGTTTTAACCAAATTATTTATAAATGTAAAGTCTCTTATTTATTGTATTCTACTTATTACTATTTATTAACCTTTTAAATACTGTATGAACTCAAATCTGTTGGTTGTCATGTTGAAGTTACAGTTGGCAACAGTTATTTAATCATATTTGCAGGAACTGTCACTATATTCTGATAGTAGTGCATGAGATGGGTAATTTGGGAAAAAAATCCAACTCCTCTGGCTCCACCTACAACCTGTAATCAGCCTGTGGAGGGGCTGTGAGATCTAGCAGTGATGCACTGGACAGTCTCTCATCCAGCAAAGAAGAGATTCACTTTCTCTTTGTTTTACTTTCCTAGTCTAGAGTTCTCTAATTTGTGATTTTGATGAATTGTCTCCAAAACAAGAAGTATTTAATGGGTCAGGCCCTGAAATTATTACCAACAGGGGAGGAAAAGAGAGCATATTGTAAGCTTTGGATAACTATGCTGCCACCCAGTGGAAACCTTAGGAACTTAGCTTTGTTTGGCTGACCAAAGAATTGACTGTTATAATAGTACATTTCTCACTTGTCCTGCCTCCAAACCTGCTATTTTTAGCAGCTGCACACAGGAAATTCCTGCTCTCTGAAGGCTTCAGTGAAATTCCTCCTCTCCCGGTCATATAATTACAGCTAAGCTCAAAATGAAAGAGTCGGCTTTCAGAGGAACTAAAGTAAGCAAGTTTTATTAGGCAATGTTTAACTTTAATTTCCTCTGGAACAGTGTTTTTACAGTATTTACAAAAGGAGCATTCACCTACAAAATGCTGAAAACATGTTTTAATTACTTATTTTACACAATGTGTGGTACATTCTTTCTGTATAGCATCATGGTGACATAACTGGATTTAAGAAGAATGTGTGTTCATGTCCTTCAAAGCTTTTTGTTGATGTTTGTTTTGATTTCAACTGATTCTGGAAAAAGATGAAATACAAGAATTATTACATTTAGTATACATGACATCAGATGAAATAGTAACATACTTTAACATATTACATTTAAAAGATCCAATAATATGAGCAGTAAGGAAGGGAGAATGACTCTGTATGAATTCCATCCACCTAACTTGATTAACTGTGGAAAAAGGAGGAAAGTTTTTTTGTTTTTTTTTTATCATCAATACATCTGACATGTATAATACATATAGCACATTTACAATGATTAATAGTTTAATGCTTGAAATGTTAGAAAACTGCGAATTCCCTAAAGCCCATACATTGTCTCTACCACTTAACTGTGCAGGGTCACAGGGGGCTGGAGCAGCTGACAAAGGGTGTGGTAGGGTGCAGTTGCCAGTCTATTGGAGGGCGACATATACTGCACACACACACACACACACATGCGCGTGCCTTTAGGAAATTTAAAGTCATCGATCGACCATGTTTCTGGGCTATGAGGAAGCTGGAGAACCTGGAGAGAACACAGAGGGGGAACAGGCTGAGAGGCGAGCATCCTGACCACTGTGCTGCCCTTCCCTATGAAGCCCAAGGAAACATATGATTTTAAAAGGAACCCCAACTATTATTACCTATAGGCCTGAATAAACTATGATTGTTCTCTATTACGTAAATATGTTTTTAAAAACAGATCAACTATTGTCATCGCCTTAAAAATCCACATTGTTCAGTATATATTTTTACCAACGGAGGCAGCCATTATTCTACCTGCGCAATGCACCCTGGGGGCAGTGACGTAAAAAGGTTGCACTAGGGAGAAGAGACTGTAGTATCATCACAGTTCCACATTGGAAATTGCAACCAAACGCAGCACAAAGATGATCACGGGATTGTATGATCACGGGTTAATGTTTTGATCTAGGCTGCCTGTTGGTGACCCTGTTTGATTTGGTAGGCCATGGAGGCTGACAAGGGCAGCCCATAATATGTCCCGGCTAAGGCACTCCGCATCAAAGTTCTCATGTGCTGTGATGGCGACTATGATACTAATCTCTGAACAAAGTAATGCTAATCTTGAAATCATTTATATTGGAATACGGTTAATCATACATTGACAGCTGGAGCAGCTGATTTGGAAACTGGAGCCCTCGACAACACACACTTTCAGTTGTGTTCAGTTCAGTATCATCAAAACTGTTGCCAATTCATTTTCTGGCAATTAACCAATTAATTATTCAATTAATCATTTCTCCTCTAAGGCAGTGTTAGTGTTTTTTGGGCCCTTGGGAAAAATATTGAAACTGCCACAAAATGTGGGGTCAAAAGGTGTCACAGAGCCACTGGGAGGGTAAGAAAGCTATAAGTATGACATGTTACAATCAACAGGATTACTGGAGGCCCTGGCTTCTAATAAGTGGCACAAAATTACAAAACAGTAATTCTGTCACTAATTCTATATAATGTTCATGTAAAACAGTTTTTCCAAACAGAAAACCATCCAAGCAGCTGCACAGCACTGAAGTGAAGGCACATTTTCCACATGTTACTAAGCAGAGAGAGAGTTTAACAGTGACACAGCTGCCTTCAAGACTTAAAGACTTGGCTTGTTGGGAGATGATCAACATACGTATGTTAGTCTTAGGAAAGTTGCCCACAGCTGAAACATTTAATTGTCATCCACCTATCATTGGCTAATCAGTCCAGCAGGCCTCCATGAACAGATGAACTGTCTGATGAGTTTGTTACAGGTCACAAAGCCACAGTGATTAACAGCCTCTTTCCATCTTTGTGGGGATGTAAAATCGAATAACAACACAAAGACAGAAATAAGAGAAAGGTCTTAGATTCCCGGCTCCTCCAAGCCACATGTCAAAGTGTCCTTGGGCAAGACACTGAACCCCAATATGTGCATTGGGTGTGTGAATGGTTGGATTCAAGTGCTGTGTCTAGCACTGTATGAATGTGTAAAGCACTTTGAGTGGTCTGAGTCCATTTACCATTTATATTTGAATGACCTTGTGACCCATTCTCAGGGTCCTGTTCAGCAATAACCTTTGTGTTGATGACAGCAGCCTGTTTAATCCTTCCTAAACAGCCTGTCTCATCTCAAAACAGTGAAACCGAAGCAACAACAAGCAGAACATTTGCCAAATATGATTACAATATCATCCAACATTTAATGTTGCTCTCTGTGTGAACACAAGGTTGGTGTCAAAAAACTCTACAATTCCCTTTCACATGGCTCCATACACACAACACAGTCCCTGCACCTGATCATCACTGGAATCATCACACTGACTTCCTCCTCTTGCCAAACACATTATTGATGAGTTTGGCCATAGACTTGGACCCGCTGTAGCGTCGTCTGTCGGCTCTGTACTTCAGGTGCTCCATCACCTGTCGGATGAGGTGCGTGAAGAGACCAGCGATGTCCTGGTAGCTCTCTGCAGCCGAGACCTCCTGGAAGTGACAGCGGTTCTCCTGAGCCAGGCAGCGGCCCTCATCTTCACGTACCTGCCGGGTGTGGCACAGGTCCTGCTTGTTACCCACCAGACACACAGGGACCTCCATGTCCCTGAAACACAAACATGTGGGGCCGGGATTAATGTGAAGCATGTGGAGTGATTTCACCTTGACCCTCTTTGATCCTGCTCAACCCATCACTGTAACAGTTTGTCTGTGCACACACAAATTTCAAAAGAGTAGTAACTGGTAATTCTGAATAATAATAACCATTAGTATATAGCTTTGCATTAGTGTGGGAAGATGCAGATAGAATATATGACTGTTAAAATTACTAGTAAAATATGGTACATGAAAAGAAAAACATCCTTTCTTCATATTGATCCTGATTAAATATTACTCTTATGTGTCCATAGTTCTTTTACATTAAGTTAATACTGTATTTTGTATGTTTTATGCTGTATTGTATTATATTTGTACTTACTCTGACCCAAACACTCCACCACTTCACATTATATGATTCATTATTGGTTTAAAACTATGCACATGGATGCTACTAACTCCATGTCTTCATTTTATTATTTTATATTTATTACTCTTCCTCCTCCTCCTCTTCTTCTAATTTTTAGACTTTCTAGAAGTATTTTACTTGATGTCTCCAACACTTATTTCTGTCCATATTAAGGGTAGAATTTCCCACTGTGAAGACCAACAACTTTATCTTTTCTTAGGATATTTTTCAATTTATTTATCTTTTTTTATATTTTCCCTTGACTTGACTCTAATTTTAAGTTTTATATATTCTTAGCACCACGTGAAGTTCCTTCCTTGTGAAAACCTTGATCTCCCCTATGTCTGTGATGCAGTGCATTCAATTTACAGCTCATGCACATAAACATAAGTGGGTCCAATATTTCCAGCCTTATCTTCATCAAGTAATGATTACTGACCTGCATTCATACTTGAATAACCTGAATAAATAAATCTGTCTTCTGTGTTCTGGGGACATAAAAGGCAGCTTGATGGATGTGTTGGGCCTATTTTGCAGCAGACCAATTTGTAGCTTTAGAGGAAACTCTCTGGGGGAAACAGTTGACACTCTGATCCACAGTGTCGCAAATTTGTGAGGCTTTCCAGCTTCTGCCCACTCTTTCAAGCATGTCATGGTAAAACATCCTCAACGTGTTGCTTCTGACCCTTTGCAGTTGTCTGTGCGCGCCTCCCGAATCTGCTGCAGGATGTTCTTGGCATTGATGAAAGAAGTGCGGTCACTGATGTTGTACACGACCACAAAGCCATCCGCCCAGTCCACTGGCTCCTCCAGTATACACCTGGCCTCCGATCCCTGTGGACAACACGTGCTTTAGTTTGGAATCACACTGATTAGGTTCAATATAGATACCAATATGTGTTTGAATTTTCTTATTTTTATAAGCAGTCAGAGAGGTTATGTCCTTGTGCATGCCCTCTT
>OMNW01014188.1:0-21621 GCA_900303245.1 Selene dorsalis
GCCCGTCCATTTCCCTTCATATCAGCTGTTCTCCTCTCTGTCTGTCTCTCTGTGCAGACCCTCGGGGGGTTTCTCTCTCTTAATCTAGTCCAGGAGCTTCCTCACATTTCTTCCTCCAGAGCTGCAGCACTCAAACGCACTGTTCATCAAAAATTAAAAAAAAAAAAAAAAATCCAGCTGATTTCTGTATTTCTGTTCTTCTTGTCCTCATGGTTTGCTCGACCATCTGCCAGCCGGGCTTATTAAACAGTAATGAACAGATTTCACTGGCAGCAGAGTTGCAGTGCTTTTTGTTTTGGGAGCTGACCTAGAACCAGTGTGTTTCTAATTATCTAAGGTTACATAACCACTGTTCCTGTGCTGGCAGCCTTACATTAATCAGTCTATGTTATAACTGATGTAATGAAAAGTTATGGTTCTTCTTGTATTTTCACTGTCACTCACACTGTGGGAAGTTTGAGTGCTGAGTTTTAAAACTGTTATTTTCTGTATCTGTTTACAAAAGCACTTATTTCTTTGTGCAACCTCACTCTTTTGTTTTGTTTTTTTACATGACTGAAAGCTTTGTCATGACTTTTAACCCAAATTTTTAGCTCATACAAGGACGGGCTAGACTGACTGGTGGTGATCAGCAGCTCACTGTGATGAAAATTTATTAGTATCAGACACAATCAAGATTTGGTTTTGAGAGAGTGAAACCTAGTGGAGGAGATAAATACTGAAAATAAAAGATTACTTGAGTATATATTATAACACTATCGGATGTTCTGTGTAAATTTCAACCTAAACAGGATCACAGAAATGATTTAAAAAAAAAAAAAAAAAAAAGCTCCACAGGTCAAATTTAAAACATTAATGAAAGTGTTTAGAGCCGAGCTGTATATGGAGTAAAAGTCTGTTAATGAAACACACAAAGCTGTCTTTGTTTGTAAAGCATGATTTTATTTTAGCATAAATACAGTTTGCACAGTCATCATAACCAGGGATGTGAGTGTGGTTGTTTTTCCCCAGTAATTTGTTCAGTTTTCAGAGACTTAAACCTGGTCAACACAGATTGTTCTGCTTTTGAACACTATATTTTTATACAAAATGTCCTCATTTCCGCCGAGTTGGCTCTTTTCTCTTGATTTCCTGTGTCCTCCACTGCCTTTGAGAACAGACATTTTTCACTGGTGGACAGACGTGAAGAGGAGACAGACACCTGATGAAGTCTACGGCTGGTTCACGAGGAACTGAACCAGCAGCCTGATGACGTCGTCATTCAGACCCACCACCTCTCCGTCCTGCACTGTCTCATAGAGTCGCAGGCTCTCGGTTCCCCACAGCAGGTTCTTCCTGGGGTTGCTGACGTCCGTCTCCACGGCGAGGGCCAGCGTGTTGAGCTGGTAGCAGAAGAAGGAGAAGAAGTGGCCATCGGAGATGACAGCCTGAGACACGAAAGGCCTGGTGACGTCCTCGTAGTCCCAGAAACCTACAAGGTACGACCAAGTCACGTTTTAATCAACATCTCTATCATATTTTTGTCAATTCTATCCTCCTGTATAAGACAATGATTTCTAGTATGTAATCAATTAAAGCATTAAACATGATCTAGACTAAGATATGCAGCAGAAGATGGGTTGATACACGGATGGGATCAATTAACCATTTAAAAAAAATACCTTTTTAATTTAGCATACACATTTGACTTTTACTGAGCATCTGAACAACTTCAGATTTTCCAAACTGTTCGTGAAAGTTACAGAAAAACAATTTCTAAGTAAAGTTACTGGCTACAAGAGGATAAAAAAATCTGGATACATAAATAGTAGATCCATATAAATGAAATCTAAATTACAAGTTCAAGTAGGAGTGCTGTGCTAGAAACATCCCAATGTCACACCCTCTATATTTGACACTGACTCCAGTTTCTTGATGAATACATACATCTGGGATCACCTGCTACCAGAGGTTATATTGTTTCAAAAGCTGTAAAATCACCTGTGCTGTATTAAGAGATGTCATGTGACATCTTGACGTGTCTTTTTGTGTGTTGACAACATACCCTGGTACACGGCCTGAGCTCCGGTCCAGGCGAAGAGGCTGGCCAGCCCGTTGGCCCGGAGGAAGACCTCCACCTGGTCGGACTGCTGTTGCCGGGCCATCCGCTCCCTGTGGTACCTGTCGGGGACCAGGTGGAACTGAGTGTGACCATAGCAGGCCGGGTCCGGTAGCTTAGCGCCTGTTAATGAGAGGTAGGGGAGTGTATTAGTACATATGTCAGGAGAGTGAAAATGTGAAGTAATTTATCCAATCTAACCCAATGGACTGACTATGACTGGCTCAATCTGACTGTGTCTTACTGCAGACATACAAGGTTACATGCTGGCGCCCCCTACAGACAACAAGAGGCACCTGCATAATGTGTATCATGTCACCTGGCACGCTACATACATCCACATGTTGACCCACCAGGACTGATAACAACATCAACATTAGGCCTGGACCACTGTGACTGTCTCACCTGTGCATCACATTTACTTTAATAACAAGCCATTTCCAAAATTGCTCAAATAAAATAACATACATATTAAACCTAAACAGTGAAAATAGAGTGAAAGGTCTCGGTTTATGTCATGTTGCATGAACAGATGTTTTTAATGATTTTCACCACTGAGATGAGTGGTATGGTCCTGGTGTTAGACATTATAGTGTCTTATAAGATCATTTCTGTGAACACCCTTAAATTTCTACAAAGCAAAAGAGAATCTCATTGTCAAATGTCTGTGGTGATGATGATGAATACACTGAAAAGTGTCAGGAAGCTGCGCTCAACTATGCACCAAGTATTTTCAGAGTAACTATTTTGGGGTGAGTTGAAGTGAGACACATTGGATGTGACTGATCTGCTGTGGTTGTGTTACCTGTGAAGATGTTGTTGTCATACTGTCTTCTGAACAGAGGCATCACGTTGGGAGGAAGTGTGACCTCTGGTACTTCAGCTGCATAGGAAGTCTCCATCGGGGTGAACTGAGAGAGGGAACAATGACAAGCAGGAATTAGTGATTGTAATTTTACACCTTAGAGTGTTTATTTAAATATTCTGTTTCCCTCAATAATCTGCAGTATTCCTTTCCAGGTTTGCAGGTTTGTCATATTTGAAAATGCAAACCCCCTCTCAAAGCTCAAAGTATATTTGATCAATTGTAATGCTGCTCTGTCTATTCAGTACATAAAACAGTGATACAATAGTGTGACAATGGTCACTACCTGTGGCAGTTGTTGAGTGGTCCGCATCTGACAGAGAGGCCGGTCATCTATCTGAAACCTGGTTGGCTCTTGCCGACCTCTCCGGTGCCCCTTCGGGATGATTCTCTGTCCTCTCCTCCAATAAAAGTGCACCTGGGGGTTCATATCTGATACAGAAAATAAACATTACACTATGCACAATTCTGCAATGCATGATTCTGAATGAGTGTTTTTACCTTTGTAGGATTATGATTAATTACATTACAAATGAATCTGCCAGTTATTTTCTTAGTGTGTTATGAATCATCCATACCTAGACTGGACCGGAGGAACAGCGGGTTGTATTTAGCCAGACTGTAGGTGAGTCCGGTCACCAGGTTTCTCAGGAAAGGTCCGACCACCATCTCCTGCTGTCGATACATGAAAGTTTTATGTTTCTTCTTGTGCCAGTGGTCCTGTAAAATCACACGAGTGACCAAGGAGCGGATGTCCGCGAACGCATTATCTTCAATCCCCGACACTGCGGGTTGAGCCGCAGCCGACGGCGAGTCCGCCTCCTCCTCCCCGGCGGTGGTGGTCTTCTCCGCCACTGGGGTGAATTTCTCGGGGAGGCCCGGGATGTAAGCGGTCTTGGTGAAGTGCTGGTACCATCTGTCTGCATTTCTGGAAAAAGTCTGAGGGTAAACCACGAATTTCTGTCGCTGGATCCGAGTGAGGAGGGCGAGCTTTTCCTCCACCGGAGAGGCACGTATCTTCTTTATCTGCTCATCGGCCTGCCGCCGCCGAGCCGATTTGCTCTTTGCCGTGAGAGAGGGGACAATGGGGGGGTACGCGGGCTCCTTAGCCGCAGCCTCGGTGTGGACGAGCTGCTGGTGTCTGAACGGAGGAAGGTTTTTAGGGAACAGCAAGGGCAGCCGTGTGCGGGCCGCCATGTTTCAGCTCTGTCTTCTTCTTCCTTCTTATTAAGGTTGAACTAAAAACCACAGCGCCAGCGCAGTAGCGCCACCTGCCGGACTGGAGTTAGCTCCCTCCGTTGACAGTTGACAGACACATGAACTAGCAGTCTCCACGGATCTATCGCCAGTCTCCCACAACAGCGCCCCCTCCTGGACGAAGTCACGAAGTCATGTTCAGTAAAAACACTATTTTGATTATTTGAAGATATGCCATCATGTAGGTGTTGTGATTTATGTCAGTTTAACACCATGCTACGTAATTTTCTTTCATCTAGCTAATGCTAGAACATTCGCTAGTGTTAGCATCATGGTTAGCATCGACCCTCGACGCTCTTGAACGACCCTTTGTAGCAGTTAAAAAAATGACCCATTTGGGGACGCTACAAGATGTCGTAATTTTTTGATTTGTTCAAAAATTATTATGAGGATACAACGATTTAAATTCAGACTGCCATGTGTGAAAATTGATCCCAACGTTGATAATCGAATTACCTAAACCTATTAGTTAGTCTATACGTTCAGTCTTTTGTTATGGTGTTCAGTTCCTCAGCAGCCAACTGTAAACCGACACAAGCGGTACACGAGGCTCAAATGAGGACAGGCAAAACAACCGTTAACATGTTGGTACGTGAAAGCACCATCAACGTAGTGCGTCCGGTGCAGAGTTTTGGCCGGTGAACGAGACTTTTTGCACTGTGTCGTTGTGTGTTAAAAATCCAACTTAAACGAAAGTTCAACAAATGAAAAGTATAATATTAGACTAACTAGCCATGTATATTCGTCAGCTTTTGCGGACACGGTTCGTCGGGACCGGAGCGGCATACCTCAACCGTTTGCACCTTGTCTGTCGATCCGAGGTAGCTGCTCTAAAAACTTTCACCTCTGCTCTTATCATCATAAATATTTTATTTTCTGTAGCAGCAACAACACATTTGGACAAGTCCTGTCTTGCCAGCTCTGGCGGTGGCTCTGGTAAATCTGCAGTGCCTCGCCACCAAGAGGTTTGCTTTATTGTGCCCCTCGTATGGTGCGTTTATGTTTTGCTAGCATGCTAGCAGCTGCTGTTAGCTCAGAGCTGTGACATACCTGTTGTGTGTCATGTGTGTGTGTTGACCTGCAGAGACCACTGTGCACCAAGAGCGACGAGGTGAGGCTGGCAGAGGAGGCCAGCCGGAGGTACGGCTCCCCAGCTCCGACCATCTTCTCCAAAGTGATTGACAAAAGCATCCCTGCTGATATCATCTATGAGGATGAGAAGGTAAACAATAACAACACACAATCCCCCAAAACACACGTCTTATCTCTGTTGACGTGGAGTCTGGAGATAGTTTAGCACAGACTTGTTGATCAAACTACAAATTTCGTCAGATAAATTGTTGAGGTGAAAGAAAATTTGCAATATCCATGGGGTGATACTATATCAATTTCCTAATCTTTAGCCAATACCTCCCCACCCTGCACACACACATTTTAATGATTTAGGCAGGTGTGTACTTCCAACACACAAAGCCTTAGTAAATATAAAATTGCACTTTAAACAAGATCAGCAGCGAAATTTCTGCTGGTTAGAGAAGCAAAGCTCAACCCAGATCCTGCAGGAGAGTTTAGCTGACACAAGTGAAGCGAGGAACATAAAGAGCCACATTTGACGGAAACAGCTCATGAGGGTGGAAATATCCTACTTTGGGGTTTTGTGTCAGTCAGAGATTTAGAGGTCACTACACAGATAAAGGGAGGAGTTGATTGAACTTACTGCTCTCACTTTCAAAATGGGCGAAAATGTAGTCTCCTCAGGCCTGTCCAAAGTTTTGTTTACAACTGTATCTCTTAATACAAGATCTAAAATATATGTCTTGTGTCGACCAGTGTTTGGCTTTCCGGGATGTCAACCCGCAGGCTCCTGTTCATTTCCTGGTCATTCCAAGGATCCCTATTCCCAGAATAAGTGAGGCCAAAGATGATGATGCTGAGGTAAGGAGGTCCACACATTTCTGCTCCATCAAAGGAAACATCCTCACATACATTGGGGCGTGGGGGTGAGGAGGTGGCGGATGGTGGCCTGATCATCAGTCTGTCACATAATACACAGAGGCAACCACATGTAGATGTCTAATTATTGGCCAACAGTATGCTGCCTCCACTCTCCTGGAGCAGTTTTCCACAGGGTTACATACAGTAGCCTGGCTGAAGGAAGTCTCTCCTACTCAGAGCATTAGTGAGGCGGGACCCATGTTTTCCCAGCAAATCATTGTCATAGACTTTGTTTTGACCATGGGAGTGTTTTCATGTTCAAGAAAGACTTTTTTTCAAATAGTCTGCACAAAGCAACTGGAAGTAGATCATCATAGTCTGAAATACATTATGTCTGTCGCATTAAGTGTCTGCAGTTGAAACTAAGGGGTCTGGCCCAAACCATTGAGAATATAGCCCCAGGCCAGAAGTAGGCAAATATACAGGACGTCAATATACTTCAGGCTGCACAGTGATGTGTGCCCACTACAGGTTTTTTGTTTATCTAAGTTGCATATCTGTGGACTTTGGGAGTGGTGTTAAAACTTTCAAACAAATACTGTAAACGCCACACAGTGCAGAAACCCCCCAAAACCTCCCCCCAAGTTCAAACACAAGACCAGCTGTTGCATGTATCAAATCTAATTTACTAAGGGGAAGTGCCCCCTTTGTTTCATCTTCAGGACAGATTCACATTAAGCTGAGGAGTAGGACAGAAAATCATTCTCTGAGAGAGTGTTTCCTGAAGTGTGTTGTGTTTATAGTTGTCAGGTGTCATTGATTTTTTGGTATTAAAAATCTTAATGAACATATCTACTTAATAAATAGAGGAAGTTACCAAGGTATCTGATGCCATATTAACTATCCAAACAAACATCAAGTGTAATAAAGAAGTTGAAAAGCCTGTTATACACTTGTACACTTATACACATTGAGTAATGGGTAACAACGTAATCTGCTCACATCCAGTGAAAATCATCTTGAACTCTTTGTTTCTCCAAACTTCCAGCTCTTAGGACATTTGTTGGTTGTGGCTAAAAAAGTGGCAAAGCAAGAATCTCTAGATGAAGGCTACAGAGTGGGTAAGTTGTGCAGCTGATGTACAGTAACAGACCTTCAGTCATTAATGTGAAACATAAGATATTTAACCATGTCCACATTGAATTCTGGGTATTTTTCCGCTCTCCACAGTGATCAACGATGGAAAACACGGCGCTCAGTCAGTTTACCACCTTCACATCCACGTCCTGGGAGGGAGACAGATGACTTGGCCCCCAGGATAATGGTGTCGCACGTGTATGTGTGTGTTTTTGTGTATGTTCATGTGTGCGTCAGCTGAGCTACTTTCATGTGTTGTTCATCCCATGAGCAATACATGATGGGTGGAGTTCATGCAAAGGTTTGTGTTCTCAACCCACTCCAGCACACGAAATATGAAATGTAAATATGTAGATTTTAACAAATGTAAAAAAAACAAACTTATAATTGCAAAAATGAAGAATTGCTGCAAATAAAGATACTATTTCCAACAATGTAGCTAGAAACTCAACTCAGTTCTTCAAAAAATACTAACACATTTTTATCCACATCAGATTTATATAAAAAAACAAGAAAAACACAAAAATACACATGAACAAAAGAATTAACTAATCCATTGATTGCAGCCTGTAACTTCTTATTAAGTGGCGCCTTATCAGAAGGTAACACCCACTGGGAACACTGTTTTAATGCAAACCACACTTAAAGCACATTTGACATTTTGTAGTAGTGGAGCTGGCACTGATGAGTCCCCCTGCTAATGATTGACCGCCCCCCATGGCCGGCATGTGCCCAGATATTTATCAGAGAGGGTGGGAGAAGGGGCGAGATGTGGTGTGACTGGGTGGTATGATTCAGTGACCTTGGTGCCCGCGAGCGAGGTTACTGCGAGTCATTTGAGAGCAGAGGGGTTGAACTTTCCTCTATATTTACTTGCTAAACAGTTTTCACTTTCTTGAACGCAGCTATCAGACGGACGTGGCTCTGAGATACACACAGGTCAAGAGGAAAGAGGAAACAAGGCCTGAAATAAACAATTTTTAAGACATGTTTGATTTTATAATTGAATAAGCAAAATGAGCCCTAGTAACACTCATGACCACTGATTTCATTTTCATACCAATGACAAAAAAACAGGTATAGTTTAGATGTGGAATTGATATCCTATAGAGGTGTTTCAGAAAAATAGGTGTAATATTTTAATATATTTTTGTAACATCTTGACAGTTTTCCCCTGATGTGACAATCTGGTTGGAAAAAGTTGCACAAGTTTTGTTCCACTATTGAATAACTGTTTTGTGGGTCAAAGTCTTGTGTATCGTCATAAACCGGAGAGAACTTATCTAGTTTTATCAATATTTCCTCCGACAGGCCTCATCATGCCTATCTGATAATGGCAGTCTTCACAAGACAATTTGGGATACTAAACATCTCAATAAGATGACACACGCCCACTAAAGTATTGTTTTACAGGACGCTTAAACTCTTACAGTGTTAAATGTGTCTGCAGCGTCATCGGTTGCCAGTGCCAACAGCTGTCGGGTTTCTATATTTAATATAAACAAAGCCAGTCTGTACCAGCTGCCGACTGTTAGTGGGTCATGTCCTCTTCACCTTGAAGAGGCATAACCTTTGGTCAAGTTTGTTGGTGGATCTTTAACCGGTTCGACACAGCAGGTGTTCAGAGGATCGATTGTGCAAGTCTGTGTAGCAGTGGACGAGGCGTGAGTGTGCGTCCTTTACCAACCCCACGCCCCACCTCTATAGGCTGAGGTTTCCTCCAGAGGGGTTACAGTCGAGCACCTGCGACGAGCAAAGGTTGATCCAACCCTGTCCTCAACCTGCCTGCGCCTTTCAGCTTGGTGCCATTCGGCTCTGTCACTGCACAAGGTAGGCTTTCTCTCAACCCCGACCACCACATGCTTTCTGATGTTGAAGGGTGTAAATGATGTGTCTTGTTGTCATAAATTGCTACAGGACATGCATGTGATTTCTTGGGGGGGGATTTCCACATCTTCTTACACATAGACGCTCTTTGTTAATTGACATGTTTGTTTGACATTGACATCTTTTTTTTTCTTTTTTTTAATTTCTGAAAACTGAATTTCACAGTTTAATTTAAGAGTCAAACAGTGAATGAAGAAGACCATCACACACACAGACACATTGGTGGAGTCTTCCACATATTGACAGAAGCAAACTGAACTCGGCAGCCCTTGGGGATGTACTTTATGGTAAATATATTTGAGACAAACACATGACTTAGAGATGAGTGTAGCCACCATTTGATATGGACAGGCTCCTCAGCCTCTGTTGTTTGGTCAACAGAGACGCTGTCTTTTGATTGGCTCGAGTTAAAAGCTAAACAACCCGCTGCAAACATGACTTCTCTTCACCTGGAGCCCATCTTTATTTTCTGAGACTAAACATCTGTAACTACGTTGGATTTTCACTTTCTCCTATGGGACTGTAGGACTCACCTCTCTCTTTTCTTTTTGTGGCTCACTACCTTCAATACAATGAACGGCTTCGTTCGACATCTCCTTTCTGGGTAATGTACAAAATCCAAGCTCATAATGAAACTGAGATCAACTCTCTGTGCACCTTAATTACGTTAATTGCTTAATCCAGAGCAAAGACTTTGCTGCTGCCTCTTCGTTATTGCCACACTGTGGTTTTGTAAGGCGAAGGTGAACTTTGCTCCACTGAAATCTTGACCAAAGTTATCTTAAAAACCAGAGGTCACTCTTGAGATTCTGCCTAGTTGACTGATCTTGATCTTATCTGATCTTATTGCAAATGCGGCTTTTGCATTAATGTCAGTCAGTGAATATGTCACTAATTTGTTCTGATTGACTGATTACATCTGACATCTGAGGACGTGTGTGGAGTGAATTGTTCCCACTGTTCCAGGATAAACACACTAGATGGCATTATTTCACTGTTTCCATAGAGACACAGCAGAATAGAGTTGAGGATAACATCTGAGTTACATTATATTTAATGTTTTAAACCCTGTTGATCTTATTTGGTTATAATGATTATAAAAAACTTAATTTGTGCAGCATGTTTCATACAGGAGTTGTATCACAATGAAAATTAGCGCAGAAAAACAGCTGATGGTAAAATATGTAAATGCAAACAAAAACAGAAACCAGTGAGAAAAGTGAAATATGAGATAATAATTTAAAAGCCGAGTTGGAAAAATAGGTTAGCAGCTGTCGTTTTTTAAAGATGTAATGAAGTAGCGTCAACGGAGATGCTGCAGATTCAGTTTCAGCGTGTGATTATTTGGATCAAAGGTGAATATCACGAGCGCCCACAGATGTCCCAATGCCATCTGGCACAGTCTTCACAGTTTCAACACTGAGACCACTGCTGTACGTGATTACTAGCATTACTGGTCATTGGCTCTGACCTGTTGCAATGACTGTAGTGACCAGTGTCCGTCTTGTATAAATAAGCAGAGCCATGCAGTTTCATAATTGATGGTCTTATCTGTGCGGAGGGTCCCAGCTGGAGGACGGACGTCTGCAGTGTTTTAATGCTGATTTAATTCATGTCCACTGAAGACAGTGTTTCTATAATTATAGAAAACGCAAGATGAGCGTTAAAGGAGATTCAGCAATGAGCAACGGAGCTGCAGTCATGGACAGTAACACTGAGAGGTATGGACAATAATACATTTTTGAAAAAGCAGTATTGTGGGTTTAAATATATCTAAAAGTGATGTGTTGTGCTTCATCAATTCTCATTCATTACCTCTAAATGGTTTCTGCAGCATCCCTTCACAAAAGGCACAGACTCTGTCAGACCCCACTGAATTAGACATCCACTCCACTCCTATGTCTAACGGGGAGGCCACAGCAGCGGCTGAGCTCAGTGCACCATCAGCCTCAGAGATCCAGGAGACTCAACCCCCCAGCAGCTGTGAGGCTCCAGCCGAACCTGCAACATCTCCCGAGCTGGAGGAGTCTGTGGAAGGACTTTCACTGGGTAAGAGTCTGAGAGTAAAGAATGGGGAACACACAAAGAAGAAATTTGTGCTATTTGAAGAATGACATCTGAGAAGCCTTGAGGGAAAGCAAAAGTCATTTGCAGAGCTTTTAAGCACCTATTTACAGAAACGTGTTTTCTTTTTGAAAACACCTTAGTTCAAGTTTTCACAGCCACGTCTCGGTGAGAGAATAATGCTCCCGAGATGAAAGGTGCTGTAACAAGAGATACATTTCTCAGTGATGTGGTGAGAACTTGCATGAGGAACTGATGCACTTTTTTTTGTTTTGTTTTTTTTAAATATGTTTTCTGGGATTTTTGCCTTTATTTGATAGGATAGTTTGAGAGAGGCAGGAAATGGGGAGGCAGATAGTGCTAGAGCTATACAGCGCCCCGAAAACTGATGCACTTTTTACAGATCAGTTCACTAAAATCCAGAAGCGGAAGGAGCAGGAGTTTCAAGTTTTGTCAAGACTCAGGAATAAGAAGATGGAGAGATGGCAAGAAAAGAAAACAACAGTAAATACAATTATAAAAAAGGACTAAAAAGTAATTAACAGGAGGGAATTTTGGTGAATTGTCATTATTTTATTTCTTCTGTGTTCTTCCTGCGTTAAATCCAGTAGTTTAACTACTTCACATTGAAACCATGGCACTTCCTCTAACCAAACCTGATTGGTAGGTAGGTGAGTGGGTGTGGACATTCCTCAGCTTCCTGTTTTGTATCAGGTAACAAGAACCTCCCTCCTCTCTCTGCAGACCATGCTGCTATGACAGCAGGTGTTAATGCGCACACAGGTGTCTGTGGTCCTTTCATTAACAGGCTCCTCTCCTACAGAGCACACTTGCAGTGTCTTGGTGTTGGTGTGATCATCCTCTGAATCACGCTTTTTCACTCATGGCGGGTAAATGTAATTGCCCTTGTTGTCCCAATGCAGAAGAGCCAAAGGCAGTTCCACTGTCCACAGCGAATGTGGCAACGACTCTGGCCCCGGCCGACCAGCTATGGAGCACCAGCAGAGACAAGGCGGTGAGGCTGAGGGTGGAGGGCTCGGGCCTGGCCTCGGAGACGCCCATGACCGTCCATCAGATGTTCCTGCAGACGGTGGACAGCTACGGGGACGTCCCTGCCCTGGTCTCCAAAAAAGGCGACCAGTGGGAGACGCTGACTTGGAGGCAATACTACGATCAGTGTCGGGCAGCTGCTAAAAGTTTCCTGAAGGTTTGTTTGTCAGTTAATTCATCATTCAGCATAGACTGTGTTTTACAAGAGAGTGCACCACTGTTTGCGTCATATCCAGACAGGTTGTCAGGAAGTATTTGTGCAGTGACCTCCTTTAGTTTAATTTTAGTTTAAACTTTAAACTTCTGCACATTCACTTTGTTTGAAACACTGTGAGACCTCAGATCTGGTGTTAAGCTTTAATTCAGGATCATTTCTCAACAAAAAAGTAGAAACTGTAGCATTTTTAGTTATAAATCTTAATGTGGACAGCTAAAGGTTCAATACAACATCAATTATCTATTACTTTTCTTGAACATTTGAATGAATTAAACACTCAAAGAAAAAAAAACTTGGGTAATAACTTTTAAAGACTCAATATATTTTCAAATCCAAGGAATAGTAAAAACTAAAATTAAACATTTGAAGCTTTAATAACTTGTGGAAAGGTGAAGTCAAACTCTGGTATAAATTCAACTTTCAGTAAACTTGCCGTCATTGTGTTTTGCCTTTTGTAGAGTAGTGTAGCAACAGAAACTAGGTGAAAGAGACAAATCCATTTATCATAAGCAACACATTTCAAACTTCAACAAGAGCTAAGACAATAGTGAGCGATACAATGATACTCGTCTCCAAACTTCTCTCCTTGCTCACTGTTGACTTTGATGCACTTAACCCAGATGTTAAGGTAAACCAACAAGCTATGCACAACAAATATGTTACCTTTGAAACTGAGATCAAACGTCTTTGTTTCTGTAACCGCAGTCATTGTAATGTTGTTCTACATGTACCTGAAATATGTGATTCAAGTTCAGCAAGGACCGCTCCCCTCCATTTGCATGTGAAAACCCAAATGGAGCCAAAATCAGTGACAAATTTACTCTTCTATACTTATATTTTCTACATGAACCATATTTGAAGATGCACAGGTGAGACAAACCCTTGAATTCCTGGCTGCTGTTTCATAAACAACGCTTCAGAATTTAACCTGTGATCTTTTCTGGTGTGAGAATGGGCTGCTGAAAACCAACACTCAGGCGTGTGAAATTCACAACTTGAGTTACGTCTCGTGTTTCACAGCCATGTTCATGTCTCATAAGCTGGAGTGAAACGAGATGTAGGTCAAAAGTAATGGAGGCACTGTGCCAATGTTCCATTAAAGATACATGTTCTTCAAAAAAAAAAAAAAGTAACAACCACCTTTCTTTCTTTGTTTTTTTTTGTTTGTTTAGTTGGGGCTGGAGCGTTACCATGGTGTCGGGATTTTAGGATTTAACGCCCCTGAATGGTTCATCTCGGACATCGGCTGCATTTTGGCTGGGTAAGATTATATTTAAAGAAGTCACACTTTTTTTTTTTTACCTGAGCTGTCACGACATAGTTTCACCTGACACTGCACAGTTATCTTGGTCCATGCTTCTTATCTCAAAGTCTGTCTCTGTGTCTCTGCCCTCACCTGTTGATCCAGTTAACCAAAACTCGAAAACACCTGCATCAGTCTGAATTGTTAATGCACAAACTCTGTGATCTCCTCTGGCTGTTGATTGACTTGTTTTTATTTATATGTTAATATATGTGTGTATAAATCGACTTTGTCTTTGACTTTGGCCAGAGCACCGTTGAATCTTGTATCTGCAGGTGCTGACTAGTCTTTTAAAAGCAGTGAGTTTGCCTTATTAGATCTTACTGTACATATTTGATTTTGTTGCAGGAGACTGGTCAATAGCATCAAATAATTTATCTTATATCATTAAGGATTATTCTAATACGTTGCATGGACATTTTAATTTTAAGAAAAGATCATACAATAAATCATTCCAGGTTATATCATCCATCATAAGCTAATTTCACTTTGGACAGTTTGACTGTAAAATAGGTGATAAAATAGTTTCTGTGTGTGTTCAAGTCTTCAATTTAACTCAATCAACCCTGCAGAAACTCTATTGAGGAAGTTCTGTTTTTATTTCAGGCTTTACTGGTTAAACTAAGGTTTAAAAAGAAAGAAATAGATTGTAATTGTCAGCCAGTTTGTATTAGAGGACGTGGGCAAATGGGCAAAATCTACAGTAGCTCATCAGCATAAATGTATGAATTCACCTGAGCTTTTTATCCTGATTTGTGACACAGGGGTCTGGCGACTGGGATTTACACGACCAACTCCCCCGAAGCTTGTCAGTATGTGGCTGCCAACTGCGAGGCCAACGTCCTGGTTGTGGAGAACCAGAAACAGCTCGAGAAAATCCTGCAGGTCAGCAGCATTATTATTACAGCATCGGCTCGTACTGTCCTTGTAGTAACTTTGTGCAAAGACCAGAGGAGGAAACGTTGTGTTTGTCTTTCCCAACAGGTTAAAGATCACCTACCTCATCTGAAAGCCATTGTCCAGTATAAAGGCGAGCTGCAGCAGAAACTACCGTTCCTCTACACAGTATGTTTAAATAGATTAGTCACATGCAAATCATCTGATGTATTGCACTATTGATTTTTTTTTTTTTTTTTAACGAAAAAAAGCAAATAGGTGAATGTGACTAAGCTTCATCGCTGCATTTTTTTTGTTCCGTGCGGTCACTGTATTTAACACTGCATCCTGTGTGTTTCTGCAGTGGGCAGAGTTCATGAAGCTGGGAGAGGACGTGGCCGACGAGGAGCTGAACGCCGTCATCGACAGCCTCCGCGCCAACGAGTGCTGCACTCTCATTTATACCTCTGGAACCACAGGCAACCCCAAAGGAGTCATGTTGAGCCACGACAACGTGAGTTTCATACACAAGAGGTTTTTCCTCATCTTGACTACTATTGCTTTCACCACTGAACTGCTTTTAACGGTTTTCATCATCGACTAAATCCTGTGGCACCTGTAAATCAATTTGTTTATAAAAAGCCCAAGAAACTGTCCCAAAGCCAAAGATGACATCTTCAAATTCATTGTCTTGGTTAAAAAAAAAAAACAGAAATATGAGATTATTTTTTAAAATACTTTCAAGTCAATTCACTCAATTAAACTAATAACTCCAGCTGTGTTCTTTGTTTGATAAAACTTTTCTCAGTCAGACAGCTGTAGGCTTATTGAATCTTAAAGTGATTGTGATTGAAGTAAAACAAAATAGGATCATAAAAAAATTATAAATCAACTGGTGCTGATTTACCCATGTAGTTTTATAGGGTCTGCACAAGCTCCATTGGAGTAACATATATTAACTTAAATATATAGGTAATATAAGAATAATATAAACTAAAGGGTTAAGTCTGGATCCTGTTTTGACAATAATCCCTTAAATTTTTGATATTTTAGAGGAAATTATATCAACCTGTGTTTTCCTGTTGAAGTTATTATCTAAACTTACTGTCTAAATACAAATTAATTTGTATAAACCTTAATAGGTTTTTGAATTTGGCTCAAAATGAAATGAAACAAGCTTTGAGAACACATCAAACAGAAAGCCACACTACTGATGTCTGGTGCAGATCAATTCATATAGTTTCTTAAGATCTGACAACCTTTTCTGCCCTTTCTTCAAAACGTCTCTATGCGATAATCTCATACACGTGTGTGACAGACTCTGAGTACTAATACAAAAATGAAAGAAAACACTAAACGTCTCTGATGACTCCTCTTCCTGTTGTCATTGTGCAGCTGACATGGACGGCACACACAGCAGCAAGCCTGGTGGATTACACCTACGCTTCAGAGGCGGTGGTCAGTTACCTCCCGCTCAGCCACGTGGCAGCCCAGATGTTTGACATGTGGATTGGGATGACGTTTGCCGCCACGGTCTACTTTGCAGAGCCAGATGCCCTCAAGGTAAAAACATCTTCTGCTACACAAACATGAAAACACCTGATGATGGTTTCCTATCTCGACTACAACCCTGTTTTTTTTGTTTTGTTTTTTTTTGTCACCAGGGCTCCTTAGGAACCACGCTGAAGGAAGTCCGGCCCACTTATTTCCTGGGGGTCCCTCGAGTGTGGGAGAAGATGCAGGAGAAGATGAAAGCGATCGGTGCCAAGTCATCCCCGATGAGGAAGAGGGTGGCCGACTGGGCCAAGTCCATAGGCCTGCAGTACAACTACAGTGCCATGAACGGGTGAGACAGCAGCAGTTAGAATCTGTTAAAACCATCCATCTGTACTCAGTGATGAGATGTGATACTACACATTGACTCTACCACACACAGATGTGACTTTAACCTAATCTTCTTGGTTACAGGGAGAATGTCGTGCCGTGGGGTTTCATGCTTGCCAACAATCTGGTCTTCAAGAAGGTGCGCGCTGCTCTGGGCCTGGACCGCTGTAAGATCTGCTTCACAGGGGCCGCCCCCATCACCAAGGAGACTCTGGAGTACTTCATGAGCCTGAACATGCCACTGATGGAGCTGTACGGTATGAGCGAGAGCTCTGGCCCGCACACGGTCTCCGTTAACAGAAGCTACCACATCACAAGGTCAACAGCGAAGCATTATGGGACATCTTTTTCTGTTGTGAATGAGCATGTTGTTAACTTTTGATTTGTCTCTCCAGCTGTGGAAAGGTGATGCCAGGCTGCAAGACAAAACTGGAGAATCCAGACACGGACGGGAACGGAGAGATCTGTTTCTGGGGTCGTAACGTCTTCATGGGCTACCTGAACATGCCCGACAAAACAACAGAGGCTCTGGACCAGGACGGCTGGCTGCACTCTGGAGACCTGGGGAGAAACGACCAGCAGGAGTTCCTGTACATCACAGGAAGGATCAAAGGTAAGCTTTCTGTGCATGGTCTCAATCTGGGGCCACAAGATTTATTTTGGAGGGTTTTGTATCAGAAACATGGATTTGCAAGGATTTACCAGTAACCAGCAACCTCCCTGAAACTTACAATTCAGCGGTAGAAATGAGCTCAGTACATTTATATTGTATTCTTTGTACCATTTTTATGCAATTTTAGACTTCAATCCCACTCCATGTCAGAGAGAAATATTGTACTTTTTACTCCACTACATTCATTTGACAGTTGGGGTTACATCATCATCTCACTTTTTCAATTAGGAAATGGCACATGATGAAAGGGTTAACGTTTCCTCTTGAAAAGCAACTTACAGAAAACTAACATTTTCTACCGTTACCTGTGCTCACACACAGACTGAGTTTGTGTATGAAATACAAGAGGGACAACACACTCTTGAACCTGTGTCTGTTTTTGCACAGAGCTGATCATCACCGCTGGAGGCGAGAACATCCCCCCTGTGCCCATCGAGGACGCCCTGAAGGCCGAGGTGCCAATCATCAGCAACACCATGCTGCTCGGAGACAAGCTCAAGTTCCTCTCCATGATGATCACCCTCAAAGTAACTGTGCTTCTGTTCCTGCAAACCGCGGCCACTGAATAAATAAATAAAATAAAACAAACATAATAATGACCCTTCTTTTCTCCCTTTCTACAGTGTGTCGTCGATGACAACGGCGACCCCACGGACGAGCTGAGCCCCGAGGCTTTGGACTTTTGCCAGCAGCGCAGCGTCACGGCAACCAAGGTTTCAGAGATCATAGCCAGTAAGGAGCCAGCCATCTACAACGCCATTCAGGAGGGCATTGAACGCATCAATGCCAAAGCAACGTCCAACGCACAGAAGGTCCAGAAGTGGGTCCTTGTGGAGAGAGACTTCTCTATTGGTGGAGGAGAGCTGGGTGAGTGACGATGTTTTGTTTTACTTCCTTTTTTTTTTAACTAATTAAAGAAAGAAAACGACAATAAAAGCCACAAAAACCTTCAGAGTAAAAAAAAAAAAAACATAACAATCATTGAAATTATGTAAACAGGTGTGTACAGCTAAAATAGGAACATATGGAGCTAAAATATAGTGTAATGTAAGAATAAAATGAAAAACTTTTAGATTATTTCTCATTTTATTTTCAGCTGTTCCATGAAAGAAAGACTCAGTCTTTCAGGTTCGGGAAAAACCCAGCTGGAGCCTGCAGAGTCATAAGTTTACTGTCTATTAAAATCTCATATTAAAAGAAAGCAGTTTAGTAATAAAGGAGGGTAAAAGGCCAAGAAGAGGTTTATGAGTAAATAAAACCCAGTGACTAAAACATAACACAGCTAACACAGAGAGATAAGGGAGAACACGTTTGAACGTAGAACCTTCTGCACCACAGTGGGACCCCAGCATGAGTACATCATGGTTTGATACCTGCTGCTCACCTGTGTAAAACCTCAGGTACCTGTAGTGCTGCACAAGTGTTACAAAACACAAACAGACAAAAAGGAATGAGGAAAAATAAAGCAAAACTGAATTAATTAATAAAGAAAAATATTAAATAACATTAGTATTAGAGCAGAAAATCAGATATGCTGAGGTTCATTGAGAGGAGGAAGTGTTCACTGCTGCTGACAGTTTTTAAAATAGGTTCAGTTTCATAAACTCTTGAGGTCAAGTTGTAATCACACTTACAACTTGTGACCGTGGCGTCGCGGCACATGACATTCCTGTGGGGTTTGTTTGTTTGTTAATGATTCAAATCTCTGAATCTCTGATAACATCTTAAAACCTGCAACAGATCAAATGTTTGCCATTGTTTGAGCGTCAACTTCACCGTTTTAGAGATTTAGATCGATTGTAACCTACTTTTCCCCCGACGTCTGTGCAGGACCCACCATGAAGCTGAGGAGGCCCATCGTTGTGAAGATGTACCAGGAGAAAATAAATGAAATTTACGGACTGGACAAACAGTAGAACGAGACGACAAACGGAGAAACGCTCACGAGAATCTTAGGGGCTTGTTTATGAACACTGTGTTGTGTCCAGACGTTTTGGACCTCCTTTTGACCTGAATGTTAAAAGTGCACAAGAGAATTTAAAGGCCTTGATTGTGTTGTATTTTGTGCTGCTATGTATTAATATGCCGAACTTTCCACAAGCTCACTCTTTGTTGTCTGTTCCAAATTGGTATTTAAGCTGTTAGATGTAAATACAGTTCCACTGCAGATGTGCACTTTTTGTAAATAAAACATCTCAATCAGAGCCAAATCTCGCCATTTCGTGTCTGGGACACACACACACACACATAGGACGGGGGAACACTGGATGGTGTCGTCATCATTTACAGAAACAAACTTTTACATTTGTACCTTTTTTTTTTTTTTCTTTTTTTTGGGGGTTTTTTTGTGTGTTGTTTTTCTGAAAGACATTGTGTTACCCATAACTCACTGTGGCCTGAAACATGAAATTCTCCTGAGTGATCATGACCTTATGTATTTTATTTTTGAAACGGCAGTATCTATTTAAATAGTTTACAGCATTAATTGCCAGTTTTCAGTCTCGTGTTTTGTACATAAGATGACCCCAGTCTGGCAGCGCTGCATATTTATCTCTATAGAGAGGAGATTATGTTTGAATGAGTGTTTTTTGTTTTTTTTAATATAAGATTATAAATAGGCTGAATTTCTAATCACAAAACAAGCATGTGCAAATTATAAAAGCTACATTTGAATTTGTGCTTCTCCGTGTACAGTCTGACAAATGCTGACATGTTGATTTTGTGAACGATGTTCCATGATAGTCAATAAAAGGATATTGATTTGGACAAATTGACCAAACTGGGTTCATGAATGTGTGTTTTTCTCTTTTTTTTTTAAGTAGTAAATATGTTCAGTGTTTTGTCATGTAGGAGGGATCTGAACTTGTGCTGTACTATATGTATGCAATGTTTGGCATTTTCAGTCACTTACTGACTTCAAATATAAACTATTATTATAAAAAAAATGGTATAACATGGTATAATGTTTGACCAATCACCTCAGTTTTTAAATTTAAAAACAAAAAAATACCTTAGACTGCAGTCTAACCCTGTCATTATTTACAACCTCATTAGCCCAAAGATCCAGTTAGGGTCAATTTAGAAAATGGATAGCCAGTGGGACAGTGTATAATAACAGTGTTTGACAAAGCCAGGAGCAACAACTAAAGGTAAATATGGAGAAAACATGTAAACTACATTAACCAGGGCCTCCTACCTATTATGATTTCTGATGTGCACATCACACAGGGTCATACTCCTTTGCGTATCTGTCGCTTTTACAAGTACTTCTATACAAGTGTTGGCTATACAAGCCAACACTTGTATAGAAGAATAAATTCCCTTTACGTTCTCAGATATATCAGATTGTATTCTTGGACAACCGGTTGTGTTGCTTCTCATTCCTGCCCTCAAGATAAAGTTACGCTCAGTTTAGTTCAGCCATACAGAAGGTGGTGACAATGTATCTACACATCTCATTTTCTGGCATTGTTTGACTATTTAAACCGTTTGTGCAGGGCTGGTCTGACGGCTGCTGGCAGGCTACCTCACCTCTGACAAAGTGTACTGATAGAGATAAAACGAGGCTGAGGTTCAATGTCATCAGGTGCATCACTACGGCTCATCGCTGCGTTCCTGAACACAACAGATCCGCTCCATTTCTATTGGCCGGAAGTAAATAAATAACTCTTCTTACATACTGTAACCTTTAGCCCATTTTCCATTGTTCAACTCAGGACCTGCAAAGAAAATATTCCACTGTGTCTCTAGTGGACAAAAACGCTGAGGACATTTTGCTCCAAAGTGACATCCTGAGTTTTCTGCTAATGATGAATCTGAGTGCTAACTGTTGCAAGAGGTTTAACTGGAATAATACTGGAATAATGTAAAAATCAATTTTCAATGATAAAACCCATGATAAGGAACAGTTACATGATGAGTTACAGGTAACATCTTCACCTGAGAAACTCAATTCAACCCTGATTGGGAATCTGTTTGAAATGGGGCGGTGGTGCCATGGTTAGCACACACACACACACACACACACACGCACACACGCGAAGACCTTAAATACCAAACCGGAACCGGAACCGGAACCCGAACCCGAACCCGAACCGGAACCCGAATTGGGACCGGGACCGGAACCGGAGCCGGAACCCGAACCCGAACCAGAACCGGGATCGGGACTCGAACCGAAACCGGGATCGGGACCGGGACCGGGATCGGGACCGGGACTCGAACCGGGACTCGGATCGGGATCGGGATCGGGACCGGGACCGGGACCAGGACCGGAACCCGAATCGGGACCGGGACCGGGATCGGGACTCGAACCGGAACCGGGACTCGAACCGGAACCGGGATCGGGACCGGGACCGGGATCGGGACCCGAACCGGG
>OMNW01014189.1:0-16852 GCA_900303245.1 Selene dorsalis
GACAGACAGACAGACAGACAGACAGATGCTTCAATGTGCAGTAATTCATGTATTGGCCACTTTGGGGCAGCAGAAACAGAAAATTATAAACAGAACAATGGCATATTGTCGCCCATTAAAACAGCTGCCTAGAATTGTATGTGAGTAAACCAAATCATTAAATATGTGGTGAAGAGGCTGTGTAGAACAGAGGTAAACTGTAGCTTCACCTCTACACAGGAATCCTTTCACATACAAGTGGTCATGCAATGTATTGACATTAACTTTAAAGTGACTTTAACAACCACATTTCACTTTCTGTGTTGTATTAGTAAGTAAGTGTTACTGTACCTGACTGATGTAAATGTACTGCTGGTAGACCAGGTGAGTACGTCGACCCCGGGGTGCAGAGTAAAGATCTGGGCTGGTGTTGTGTGGACTGTGTGTTGGTGGTTTCGATGATGGAGCCAGTCCCACGTTGCTGTAAGCTGACAAACTGTGATTGCTTGTGTTAGCAGTGAGTGGATCCAAGGGAATGCACACTACTCTGTCCCGGGACAGCTGCTCAGTGCAAGCCAAAACAGATGTCATCAGCATCAGGACCACCAGGTAGTCCATGAAGACCTCCCACCAGGGCTTCAACAATTTAGACCTGTTCTGATGCTGGTTCAGAGGCGCCAGCTCTGACAGGGAAAACATGGCGACCTCTGGGCTCTGGGAGGATGATGACTGTAAGAGAGGGTAAAGAAAAGTCTGGGCTAATTCAAATGATCTAAAGTAGTGATGAACAAAGATGAGTGAGATATCGGGAGACAGTGTTATGGCTCCACAGGCAGAGCTGCACTCTGCCCCCAGGTGGATCTAGATATTAAAGAGAAAGAGAAACGTGTGTGATAAATAGGCAGCCCATCTGTGGAGTCACCAGTTCTGGTAATAGCAACTCAACTAGAGCATGTGACCACGGCCTGATCCAGGAAAATCCTATTCAGGTCACAGAATACAATATACCCTGAAAGGTTCCACTTCTTACTACCAACAATGTGGTCTAACATTAACACGAAACATTTAAACAGAGTTAGACGAATGTGTTTTTGTTTCACATTGGATTTCTGTAATAGTGTTTTTGTTCTTTCCTTTGTAGATGTCGTGTTTTTCTCTGCATCAATCAGGATTTAGAACCTAAATGTAGCTGTGGGCTTGTTTGCACCAACGCAGTCCTGACAGGATCAGCTCAGTTTTGATTGTCAAAACTTAAGTGAAACTTAAGAATTTTTGTTCTCCACTACATCAGCTTTGTCTATGAGTAGTAATTTTCTATGATCCAAAGAAGAACTTAAGATTTCAAAAACAAGTTTTCAAGGGCTTTAAATAAGAATTTCAAATGGATATATCAAGGAAAGCTTTTTACTTTCAAGGAGAATCAATAAATAAGTAAATAAAAAATCTGAACATTACAGATTTTTTTTTTGTCATTCCTACCCAAAACTTTTTGTGTTTATACTTTTAGAGTAAGTGCAGTAAGAAACAGCCTTCACTGCCACTCTTCTACATCTTGGACTGAACAATTCTTGTTACAGTAAAAGCCCAGATTAACTTTCACCTACCAGGGAAACAGCTTGCTCTCCAACCTCTTCTGATCAGCTCACAGCAGCCTCCTCACAGAAACTTCATTCCGGCGCTGTCCGGTTCTGCCGTGAAAAACTCCTGAAACTTACAACAAACCCCTCCTCAGCTGGCCGTCACACAGCTTTTCAAGGGTTGCCATAGCAGCGGAGGATGTGTGGTTGAAAAATCTAATTCAGCACTAGAGGAGCGTTTAAGACCCACCAGGGGCATGCCCGCACCCTTTAACTCCTTCACAACTGGGTTACACTGAGAGAAACATCACAGGAGCATTACATTAAAATCACAGTCACAAGAAAAATGCTTGGAAAATGTCCTTACAGTATGTTTCAGTAAATGTGCAAACTCGTCAGAATTTCAGTGATGAGGCTACATACTGCTGTGTATTAGTATAACACTTTCCTATAACATTCCTAACTCTAAATTTCTGTCATTTCTGTGAAAGGATTATTTAATTACATTAATATATGTAATAATAATGATAAAAGTGGTTTAGACCTGTCACTTTCATTTCTTTTACTTGTATTACTGCCTCTAGGAATAAAATAACTTTATATCCAACCATATCCAGCAGGGGCTGCTGATGTTTAAGTGGTAAAGAGCAGCATTTGACTCCACAGGTGTAATTCAGATGATGCTGCAGCTCTACATTTTTACACAAATTATCTGAGAGTGTGGCTTTGTTTTTATTTTTTTTTCTGTTTCAGGTCATTCTGCATCTTTATGAATGGACGTGTGCTTCTGCAGAGAAACCAGGTTAGTTTCCTTGGAGGTTAAATGTTACAGAAAGTACAGACTGAGCAGTGCGTGTGTGTGTGTGAGAGAGAGAAAGTCATATCTAAGTCAGTGTGTTGTTTCTCTTATATCTGGGCTATAAAGAATCTGGAGCAAAGACTCAAACTGACAGTGAACCACAATATGATCTAGTCTCCACAGCTGTTGTGTGTAATTACTGTGCATGCTGTGCTAAATGTGCATGTGTGTGAGTGTGGGTATGTGTATGCAGAATGTGGTAGTTGCAGCAGTGGTGTCAAACGGTATGTGTGAGTGAGACTGGTGGCCTCTGTAGTGTTGCCACAGTAAAAAATCTCAAAATAAAGCGCAAAGGTGTAAGAGGGACAGTTCCTTAGGTAATGTACTAACATTTGCTGCTACGCACATAGTCAAGCCCACAACATACTTGAATTAATGCGTTTTTGAAACTTGTTAAATCTAAAATCAGTAACAGAGGAGGACATCTGAGTGCAATCCTGAACAGCATGAAGAATCACAGTGCAGGGTTGCGTCATGGTGGTACCATCACTAAACACTGAGGAAGATACTAGGCTATAGTGCTGTTACACATTATTAAGTATAGCCTGTCTCATACAACACTTGAGATATAACATTTCCCCAACAAGACAACTACATCAGCTACAGCATCACCTTGGATTAGCAAGGAAGATGTGAACTATTAAAATGAACTATGACTCCAAACTGTGTTAAAAATGCTAAACCTGCAATAATTCACTTTTTGTCCAGCTGTGAACAAAACATTGGCTTATAACTGCTCGTAAAGTTGTTATGGCTAAGGTGTTGGCTGTTTACTCATCCAGCAGATGTGGAGCTGGGACGCTTTCGCTAAATGTGCTACCAACAAAAATAGCTTGAGCTAAGAAAACTTACATAATGGAACTTAAATAATGAGGATGTTCTTGTTGAAGTATCCAAAAAAAATATTTTAACTGATCTTAGAGTGGTTTATACATCCTGCTAGTGCTACATAGTTCTCAGTTTGACCAAGAACTTCAGCCGTTACTGTGGATGTTTACAAGACACCTTCTGAGCAACACTAATCTGCATGGCAGACTGGAAGCTACAGTGACTTGGTATCAGAAAGTGACCAGAAGCCAGCCGGGATGGAGCTAGTGGGTTAAGCATGCAAACTTCAATAGAAGAGAAGAAGTGGTAGAAATAGAAGCAAAACAAGAGTGTGTGGCAGTTAAGCAAACAGTTGATGTAACTAATGCAATGTAATGGTAATGTAGGGTTAGAGGGTTAAAGGATTAACTGAAGTGTTATTGCCCCTTCCAGAGCAGTACATCACTCAGCTGCTGTGTCTCTGCCTCTGCGTCTTTAAACTCACCAATTAAACGTTGACTTTACACAACCCTGTGTCAAATAATCCTAACATTCACTTTAAAGAGGAGCTATGCAGGATTTTTACCTTAACTATGCTGCATTTTTACCTCAGTTAAACAGCTTCAGAGTAATTGTGATGGTTAGAAAATGACTTGTAACTTGTTACAGGGAGAATGGAGGCTCTCTGTCTTCCACCTAGTGTCTCTTGGTCTAAAACCAACCTTGCAGGATCAGAGTCTCTGACCCAGTGTCCAGCTCTCGTCGCAGTGGCAACGTGACACACACACACCCCATAACCTGTAATCTCTTGTTTATGGTGGAAGACTACACAAATATACACATTGTAACATTGTATATGATAAATAACGTTATCCACCACTCTTGCCAAACAGCAGAAAGGTGACCTGACTTGTATAGTTCCCCTTTAAAACTTCTTTAGAATAAATTTGTTTTACAAATACACTTTTACATAGTATATCTCTATATGTTTTTCATATTATTATCTATGACACATAATAATGTACCTGACAATTTTTTTCTCTCTCTGTCAATAGATTGTTTTTCAAGGGGACTTTAAGGTCCCATGAACTCATTGCATGAGAAAATGATTGACCTGTTTGTAGTCCTTTGAGAACAAGATGGCTTTAAAATTAGACACACACTGCGGGCTGTGGTGTGACAAGCACAACATTAGAAAGGGCCATCCCTATCATCACCCTTGGTTTTAAAGTTCTGCTGAGAAAAGGCCTGCGGCTTCACACCTTTTCATCTGCAATATATACACTCAGTGACACACATACTTACACACTCGTGTACCATGCCCATAGGCAGCAACTTTTTGGGTGGGGTTGTGTTATGTGACAGGATTCACACGTCCCTGTTGTGAAAAAAACATCACAAGGTTGCAATACAGACCTAAGCACATCAAATATCTGAACAAACACTTAGCAGACATAAGACACACGGCCTCTCTGTTTCTCTTTTCTCTTAGAAGAAAGATTATAGTGAAGTTAATTGTATCATTCTTTGTCTGGAGTGACCAACAACACACAGGGTCAGGGTTAATCAAGTCCAACACGTAACTCTCAGGAAAACCATGATGTGTATTTATACTCAAGATTTGAGTGAATTCAACAAACATGTTGTAATCTTGTGCAAATTTACCATAATATCAAATTATTAAAATTTAAAGTTTACTGGGTGCTAAACCCCTGGACAGCTTTTTTTTTTTTTTTAACTCTGAGACAAGTTTGTATCATTCTACAATAATTCGTTCACTGTGATGATGTGAAGGTAGAATTTGATGTGTTGTCAGTATGGCCAAAACAGTGAGGGATGACTGATGTGTGGTGGATGACCTCTACATCAGCACAGTGTGACCTCTGCATCAGCACAGTGTTCTCACTGGACTGAATGATGGGGCTACATTGTTAGCCATGCACGTTGCACAGCTTTAGGCATGATGATGTTTGTATTTCCAGTGTGAGATATCTCCACAACCACTGGATCAACTTTGATGCTCAGTTGTTTCCTTGAGGAGCACAAGGTTGACAGTTTGGGTTGTTTTGTGAAATGTCTTGGCAACTGTGAATGAAACTTTTATCAAGCACCATCATCGTTAACATTTCACAGGTGATAGACATGAACATTATGCATCACCATCTTAGCTCTGTCACTGTGAGCATGATACCGTTCTTCCATTAGCATTTAGCTCTGCTGTGAATATAGGTATGTCCTCAGATGCTCCCACAATCCTGTAGTTTTGTTTGATACAGTGCAATGATGTAAATGTCTTAAAACCAAAGCATAGAGTCACACATGTATTTACAATTTAGATGTATTCTTACACATTCAAACAGGCTCTACTCATACCACTACCAATTTCGTGAGTGTAGGCAGCGTTCGGTCTTGGGTACCATGTCGGTGTGGTGTTCTCACACCTCCTTACCTCTCTGTAACCCTGCACTGTCAGACTGATACAAATCCCAGAGTGTTGTGCTACATGTGTGGGAGTGGGGGTGCCCATCTGTTGGGCTGAATTTAAGAAGTCGTCATCGTCATTTTCGTTACCATCACAGATATCACCACCATCACTTCCATTGTCTTCCTTTTATGGTGTTGTATGTATGTTTAGCCAGACAGCGGAAAATCTGTTTTCATCAACATCACTGTGGGGGCGCTTCCTCTGACTACAAAATTCTTCTTTGATGGAAAATACCACAATTGGCTTTTAATCTGAATCTGTGATGTTCTCAATCTGAAATTGATTGAAGAGAGTAGGAGGGTATGTTACGAAGTAACATAGAAAGAAAAATACCTCAGCAGATACTTGTTTCCTGTTCAGTGGGAGGCACAAGCCGAGTTGAGTGTTGTGGCTTTACCTTTGTACATGACCCTGTCAAATAGTATGATATTGAGAGCTGGCACAGTCCACAGTTCCCATGGCCATAGTAAATATAGATTCTCTACATCATGTACTGCAAAGAAAGTCTTGTCTTTTCTGTTGCTAGTGCCCCTCTGTTGTTATTGTTTACCGTGATGAAACCTTATTCCTAACACATTGAGCACAGCTGTATAATACCAACATCATTATCAAACTCCCACTTAACTCTGTCTTTTTTTGGGGTCTTTGTCCAACAAGAAGAAGAAAGTCTTGAACTATCTGTAAACTTTGCTCTTTTACCAGACTGAGAGAAAGTTGAGAAGATGTGAGGAAATGAGTGTAAACGGGTGGGTGGGGGTAAACTGGTGACAGAAAGAAAGAGAAGCTGCTGGCCGTGAGAAAATGGCACAGCACTTCATTTGTCAAATCCCCCAACTGAAACCACTGTAAGCCACTAGCCACAGCAGCATCACTGATAAGCAACAAAGAGCTGAGACTGCGGCCTGATAATCTGATGTTTCTCTTTCTCTCTTCAGTGACACCATCTCTTTTGATGCAATGATGTCATTTAATGCACGGAGAAACACCTACATAGTTGTTTCACACTAGAAAGTCCATGAATGGGTTCATATTGAGTTCTCATGTTTGCAAACACCAGCAAAGGTCACCAAGGTATTCTTTGTTGCCTACCAGGCCTGAACAGAAAAGTTCATCTGAAGTGAATCTGCTGTTATTTTTATGCATGACTGTCAGACCTGAAGCTCTCTCTTTTTACTCTGATGCAACATACAGACTTGATTTTTTCTCTCTGAACTGAAACTGACTTTTCATTTTGGATGGTTCAGTATTTTGATGACTTGTAGGCAGTGAAAACAATATACACTGATGTAATGTCCTTATGCCTCCACACCAGTGACAGGGGATGTAGGGAATATGTTTTTGTGTTGTCAGTCTTATGAAGTCTTATGAAAACCTTGGGGGTTCAAAGGTCAAGGTAACCCTTGTATCAGGTGCCTTCACAACACATGTTTGGCCCCTTGTATGTGATATCTCAAGACTGTTTTGGGAGTTTCTTCAGATTTGGCACAAATGTTCATCTGAACTCATCAAATATTTGTGTGCAAAGGTCAAAGTTTAAGGTCACATTAGCATTTGATGGTGCCATATATTAGAAGCACTCATGAATGACATCAACATGTAATGCAAATACACTACTGGCCATTGTTAAGTGCTGTAACTCAGGAAGGGGAGACTGTGACCATATTTCCTGCAACTTGGCTGGTTGGCAGAGACATCATCCCCAAGACATTAAGTCTTGACTTTGGATTTAGGAGAATGATAATATGCAATATACAAATAAAACTGGCGTTTCCATTAAAGTCAATCTAGTGAACATACTAGCAAATAGTTGCCCCAACACCAAAAGCAGTTGTCAGGATATGCTTTACAGCAGGTGTTACGACATGGGGCATCATTCTGATCAGACCAACGGCTCCAGTGATTTCATCACATACTACATAGCATTCATCAGTCATAGCCACTATTAGGTTACTATGCTGTTGTAGCCTTGTGTCAATATCTTCTCGCATCATTTAGCAGCTCAATGGAAAAAAAAATATTACAGCAATTTATTTTTTCACTACCATAAAGTCTGGGGACTTGAAAACGACAGGTTTTAAAAAGAATGATCAAATTAAATCAGCACAGGTCAAGATATCATGAGTTATAATCTCTGGTGTGGGCAATGCAACAAACCAAAAAACTGCACCCATACACTTCCCTAAAATGCGGCCTGGTAAACCCCCAGATTTACACACTCACACTTTGAGTCTCACAATCATACATTGATGTTTCAGAGAAAAGAAACCTCACACCCAACCATATTATATTTTTGTTTGTAAACAGACTTCATTTAAGGTCGCACAAAACATTGGATTTTGAGACATTGGATGTTCAGACAGGTGCAAGAATCAACTCACACGCAAGATTCAAGAAGTCATAGGAAGTGAAATCTAAAGCAACATAATAGGAAAATGAACCTTTAACTAAACATGCTGCCTCCTCCCCCCTCGAGCCCCCCCGCGTTTCAGGTTCCTAGAAAGGCAGTTTTCTATCAGGGGAACAAGAAGCCCCTGAACCCCCCAAAACAAATGAGGCACACAACCACCGAACCCACCAGCCCGTCTCAGCTCCCTGCACTTCTCTCGTCTGCTCTCCCTCACAGCCCCTGGGAAAAGGCTGCAAGCCCCTTACCACATCAACCACAGTGTTCTGACATGCCTCTCTTCGTGCACATCAAGGAGAACTCAGCTCCATTTTACGGCACTCATACCCAGAGTCAAATGAGATGTCTGCAGAAAAACAGTCCCATTCAGAGATGCTTTGGTTTCATTTCATACGAGGCCCTTGATGATCTGATTTCAATCTGAGGTCAGATTCAGACCCCAGCACTCGACAGTACAACAGCTACATATTTGCAAAATGCTCTTTCATGCCTAAAAACAGATTCTTTTGATTTTCATGACTCTTGTAGCACTTCTATTAATCTCTATGGCAAGAAAGAAAGAAAGTCATAAAGTTTTAGTTTACCCCAACTGATGTGAAATTTAAATAAAAGGCATTTAGAGTGTACTCGAAACTTACAACTAGATTTGTTTAAGCAGCTTATTACAACCCATAATGGTGTCTTATTGTTGTAGGGGACATCTAGTGGTCATATGAGACAGAATGAGTTTTTTAGTTTTTGTTATCCAAGTGACAAAGTCTTTTAGTGACCATGGTGGACACAACATTTCTCACAACACACTGATGTTTCTTTTATCCAGGACGATGTTCTCTCTGTACTTCTAACCAATGATCCATCCATCCATTTTCTATACCGCTTATCCACTAGGGTCACGGGTGAGCTGGAGCCTATCTCAGCTGACTTAGGGCGAGAGGCGGGGTACACCCTGGATAGGTCGCCAGTATATACAGACAAACAACCATTCACACTCCCATTCAAACCTATGGGCAATTTAGAGTCGCCAGTTAACCTAACCTGCCTGTCTTGCTGTGAGGCAACAGTGCTAACCACTGCACCACTGTGCCGCCCTCTAACCAATGATGTATTACGTTATACTTATATATTACTTATATAACCCAACCAAGTTATTCTTGTGCCTGAAAATCAAGCCTTTAGCACAGCATCATCACATTATGAAATTATTTCAAATCAGTGTTTACTTATCACCACCACCATTTATTTAACACCAATTTGACAACGGAGGTGAAGAAAAAAACTCAAAGAAAAAATCCAGATACCTCGAGCAGAACCAGACCCAGGGTGGATGACCATCTGCCTTGACCAGCTGGACTGAAGAGGAGCAGAGAAGAAGAGAGAGAGAGAGAGAAAGAGAAAGGGGGGGGTGAATTAGAAGGGAGAAAATGATCGCCATGCGTTAACAGTAATAATATTTGTGATGATGGCAGCTGCAACAGGAATCATGATATTAAAACTAATTGTATTTCACTTACTGATGTGAGGACTGATAAAAGCTAATACCATAATTATTATTCTCCACAGTAGAATTCAGCAGCAGGTGTCAGACATCAGGATCATATGGGCAGAAGGCTTCAGGCTGATAGGTTGTATCAAAGGATAAGAACCTATGGCAGGTTGGGCCGGAGGACTAGCTCTACTTCAGAGTTTGTCCCAGTGGAGCAGGAAACTCTCTGTATTTGCAAGCTTACAGATAATATCATCTGCATATGTAGAGACATCTTGTTCTTTTAGTTAGGATGTTTTCCTGTTGATGAATGGGTGTTACTGTATATCATGATGTAACGATTACATGAATCAATCTTTTTGTGATCTTAAAAGGTTTAATTTAGATTGATGCAAAGGTTAATTTACAAAAAACTATTTTAACATTCTGTTGTAAATACAACTGGTTTGATAAGGTGTTGTCTTCTATGAAGAGTAGAGGTGGTTTGTTGGTGTGTCGTTTTATGTTTTAAGCAATATAATTTGATCCTGATGATAAGCTTTTGATGAAGGATTTCAATTCTGACAGGACAAACAAATACACTCCAGCTCTGACATAACTGATATATCTACACTGACTTGTTTAGGAGCTGCCACTGCTGTTCCTCCCTCTTTGATCAGTCTGAACCACTGTGGTTCAGACACAAGCCTAGCCTATATTTTGGAGCCTGGTAACTTTTCTAGGTGAGAAATCCAGCTGCATCATGAGTTTAAGATTAAAATGATTTCATGACCTTAACTCAGGTGTATAGATTATTTATTAGAGGCGTAGAACACCAGACTTAGTTGTGGGAATAGCTTTGTGTTGGTTTTTGATTATTTACTTTGTGATGAGGAACACTGAAAATCACACATCACACATTTGCAAAGACTGCAATACACTTACAATATGTCACAAATAATGTCAAAACAGTCTGATCAATCACTGACAGATCATTTGTAAAAGGACCATGTTCATTTAATCTATCCAAAAACATCAGTCAGTCATCAGATGTGTGTCCCCTGCACTGCACCACTGTGGGTGGCAGAGTGTGAGTAGCTTAAAAAAAAAAAACCAAAAAAAAAAACCCTGCATGTCCGTCTGTGTGTAGTGCTGCAGGGGCCAGCTCGCTGAGTTACCACCAGCAGCTAAGGCTGTGTTCTGGTAAACGTGTTCAGGGGGCGGACACCTCACATCTTGTTGGGAGGAAGGAGGAACTTTGCACATTTTGTGGACAGGTCACACACAGCATGATGACTCACAATGTCTTTATCGTGCTTTATTTTTATCTTGAGGAAGTTTTCTCTTGCCATGAGTGTGAAAGTTCACTCTTTGGAAATGATCGGACACTTATCAGCTCTTCTGTGAATATTTACACATTTATTTTTACCAATCATTGGAAGGTTATTGAATATTATTGTTATTAATAGCCCCATGCATCTATGGTACCACTTTAATGATTAGTATTTAAGTGTTACCATGTAGATTCATATCAGCATTCATTTTATTCCAAACAAAAGCATCTTGGATGCTGTTATTTTCAGCATCTTCCTGAGAAAATAAATACAAAAAATATCTTGGATGCTGTTATTTTCAGCATCTTCCTGAGAAAATAAATGTAAGCAGGTTGTAATTCAGCGTTTCAAACAAAGGTGGTGAAATAAGAAAAGAGAAAAAAAATCTCCCTTCGCTCAGAGATGGAAATGTGTGGGATGGCTGGATACCACATTAGAACACACACACACACAAGCAGAGAGGTAGACATGCTGTAGTGTGTGACTGGCACCTCGCTGGTAAAGGTCCAGATGTTCACATGAGAACACTGAGATGTTCAAACTTTCCAAAGGACGCTCAGTGTATATACGAGTCCACCCACATGAAAAGTCATTGTGCTGGTGAATCCTGCACTGACACATACCTGTTGGTCCCATAATAAACACAGTTTCATCTTGACATTGGTATTATGATACATTGATTCACTCACAGAGAGCCCCACACCTCGCGTACAGTGCTGCTGAGGTGTTGTCCTGTATTTATAGACTTTGCTTTTCAAAAGAAGAGCGGCAACAGAGGAACAAGCCACAAACTAACTGCAATACAGAGGATATTTCTGATGCTTTCAAAATAATAGCTTCTTTCATTTTTATTTTTATTATTGTTATTGTTATTTCAATTTAAGTGATGTTTCGGGGGCTCCCCTCCCCCATTCCTGTAGTCCCACAATCCTCAGCAGGTTTTTTTTAAAATCAAATCAAATCTCTTTGTGTTATGTCATCAGTTGTTGGGTGTAAGAAAGAGAAAGGAGGACGTTGCCAGCAGTGAGGACACAAGAGACAAGTATTCTTGACATTCGGCTGCACAATACTAAGGTAAGATTAACAATGCAACAGGAATCTCACTTTTAGTTTTAGTAACATTGATTATATTTTGTTCACACTTTCGACTTTAAATGTTCTTATCCATGCAACATGGCAGATTCAAACTTGTGGTGTGCTGCAACTTCTTCTGTGCAATGTCAGCTTGTGAATGGCAGCATGTTAGAGAAACAGCAGATCAGAGGGTTGATAAATGAACTATTTTTAATTGTACAGGCTTATATTTAATTTCCAGGAAGGTCTGAAACAAGTTTGGGAAACTGGTTATTTGTCTGCAGCAGCGTAGTTTTCGTGACTCGTCTCATGAAGTTTGACTGTCGGGCTTTCCTCTTTCTGCTTTACCTCATGATTTCATATAATGTCACAGCCAACTAATACAGAGACATTTTATACAGTAATTGTTGACTATGTTTGTTTTTTTTTTTTTGTTTTTTTTTTATTGTGCTGTTTTTTTCTAAATTTATAATAATTAAGATGTAATCATTAGTGTATGCAGTTCCAATGGAAGTCTAAAAAGCAGTTGAGTTAGTTCAGCGGGGTTTTCTTCAGTGAAAGCTCTGGAGCTGAGCCGCAGGTGTCTGACTGTATTTGTTAAGGAAACCTCAAGCTTTGGCATTGTAACTGAACATGTAGCAGCAGGTGTGTGACATCTGAGTGTGTGGGGCTCCAAAAGTGACATGAAAAGAGCTCCTGCAGGTTGTTTCACCTCGTCTCCCATCACTCCCTCACCAGTCACTGCTCTGCTATGCCGCGGTCGTTCCTCGTCAAGTGTAAAAGATTTCACCTACCCAGCCAATCGAAGGATGCATTTAGACCACACTCCCAATGCCGAGCAGATGCTGAGCCGCCTGCGCAGCATGTGATGGGACAGGACAGCAGGCAACCTGGAGATGCTGTGCAGACTTTGCCCCCTGCATTTGGGGTCAAGGACCTTCTGGCTGAAGCCTGCTCACCATGGGACAGGATGGCAGTCCAGCTCAACAGTGCCCGCAAGGATGATCCTTGGACTCCAGGTAATGCTTCTCAACACTTCTCTATCATTTTAAATGTGTATTTTTGTGACAAAGTGAAATTGTTATATGACTATAGTAGTATGCAGTCATGTTCTGTGGGTGGCAAAATGTTGTTGATGCCAGTAATTTAATTTACTCTGTCATAAAGAAGGGATGGAAATGGAGAGGAAGCCTTGAGTTAATCTAATATTCAGGATTATGTGTATGCTCTAAATCTCTGGGTCCTTCTCCAGAAACTAAAGTCACAGCCGTCATCCTCCTCCTTTCATATTCTAGCAAAGGTCTCTGTGGAGAACGGAACCGCTGCTGTGCCCGTCTCACTGTGGTCGTCAGACAGACACCAGGCGTCTGACAGAGAGAGGGAACTGGAGAGACTGGTCTTCTTACTGCTCAACCACACGTCACACACTGACCTAAAATCCCCCGTGAGCCAGTGTCCACTCTGTGAAAAGGTAGGATGTGCATGTGTTGTGAGATTTGATCGCTGTCTTTATCAACTGTTCCAGTGAAAAAGGAAACCAGAGTCAGTAACCGTAACATGAACATGTCAGATCGTGACACAGCAAAGTACCTGGAGGGGAACGCAGTCTTTCCATCCAACGCCACAAAATATAAATGAGATCTAAAGTGCACCTCAAAATCTCTAACTATTGATGGAGAAGAAAGTGTTATTGTAGTTATTTACAGGTATATATTTACATATAAAGAATGAGGAAAATCCTGGTAGAAACAAATTCATGCTGGACTTTTTTAACCTGATATTTATATCAATATATTCTTTTTAAAAGTCATACAATCAACTACACATTATAATGATGTATGTATTGTGAATAAAAATAAATATCCTCAAAAATTCACTTAATATGGACATAATATAAAATTCTGTTACTGTTTCTAATGCCTCAAACATTTATTTGTTATTTCTTGTTACTTGTTGGTTTTCATTTGATACCAATATACATATACAGAATATACAGCCTCATTGATAATAGATCAGTGAGAATGATTAATAGATTTTGTCTTCTGTTATGGGAACAGTTAGGCATTCTGGTAAATGCAATCATCAGATAAGAAGCTATCTATCACTCTCATGTAATGTGTAAAGTGAATATAAAGTCACAGCGAGCTGCTTGTTACTTTAGTCTAGCAAAAAATAGTGGAAGCAGTGATGAGACAGTTTGCCTGGCTTTGTCCTGAGGAACAGCCATGACAGTGTTCAGCACACGATGACTCATCATAAGTTGGCTAACTGGAGTTTTTAGACTTCCAAACAGATAGTGTCAATCTTCTCATTTCACTCTTATCCTATTGTATTCGTCAAAATACTGAATTATTTAACTCAGCCTATTCTGTCTCACTTGCTGCTGTCTGCCGCCACAGTCTCTCTCAGAAGTCCTGAGATCAGGCGGTCTCCAGGATCATGTCCTCAGCACCATGTTTGTCCCTCTGATGAGATCACCCAGAGCCTCAGACATGCCCTTCAGCTTCAGAGGGGTCAGCACCTATGGTAGAGCAAAGGTACTGTGGACAGTGACAATGTTTCCATCAGCAAATGTTTCATAGATCTCAGTGCAAACAATCCATCGCCTCTGAAAGAAACACTGACCTCACTTTCACGAGTGTGTGCTTGTGTTCTTCTGTGTGCACCCAGGAGAGAAGCTTTGGCTGCAAGGTGTGCGGAAAGGTGTTCAAGCGCTCGTCCACCCTGTCCACGCACCTCCTCATCCACTCAGACACCAGACCCTACCCCTGCCAGTACTGCGGCAAACGCTTCCACCAGAAGTCGGACATGAAGAAACACACTTTCATACACACAGGTGGGTTTTACACCGCAGAGAGTAAAAAACGCTCTTATATGCTCAAACTTCTGTTCTCAAACATAAGGCGCTTTGACACCCCGGTCCTCCCTCAGGTGAGAAACCACACGTGTGCAAAGTGTGCGGTAAAGGATTCAGCCAGAGCTCCAACCTCATCACCCACAGCAGAAAACACAGCAGCTATCAGCCGTTCAGCTGTCCCCTCTGTCAGCGCACCTTCCAGCGCAGGGTGGACCTACAGCACCACCAAGAGACACACTGTGGCTATGGAAATGTGTACACTCAAAACTGAGCTCATGAGGTAATGGAAATGAAATGGAGTTTGTAAATAGTTCTCATGATTGTAAAGGCCTGAAAAATATGCATAAGTTGTTGACAGGTCTGCTGAAAACGTGAAATAAAACTGGAGCGGTTTGCTTAAAAAACACATTGTATCTCTTTGTGTTTTCTTGCTTTGAGATGTGACGACACATCCATCAGCAAACCCATCACCAGAACTCATTCACCTGTGATAACTGGATTATTTCCCAGCATCATCCAGAGTCATTTTCAGAAATTATTTTCCTACAGAAGTTGTGTGAGTGACTAATGTGTGTGTGTGTATGAAGATAGCATCCCTAATAAACTGCAGCTAGGTTCCCCACAGAGATAACTGATGATTATCCATTCACAAGGTGTGCTTACACTGCCGCACACAACAGGAAGACTATTTTGAAATGATCTTCTTAAAATAAAAGTGTCATAAGATGGAGTACTTGTGAACTGATTCCTACTGTACCTACTGTAGATCTGGTAAAGGCCACATGGAAATGCTGAGATTTAAAAGTGCACTGATCTTTTTTTTTATATGCAGTACTGTGAAAAAGTATTTGCCCTCTTTCTGATTTCTTCCTTATTTGCATATTTGTCACACTTAAATGATTAAGATCATCAAACATCAAATTTGAATATCAGACAAAGTAGTGGGCCTCAAGTATATTACAAGGGGGCCAGTAAATTGCAAAAAAGAGAAACAATGTAATTATACAAATCTAAAATAAAAACACGAGTTATATTTCAAAAATGATCTTTGAGATCTTTGAGAATGTTTAAAAACTATCATTATTTTTTCCTTGTATTAACCCCTTAAGATCCACTGGCCTGTGGGTCGTGTTGCTTCTAGTCAATGCTCGCGATGGGCCAGTGGGTGTTAAGGTGTTACTGTAAAGTCTATTACCTACTGTGATAAACCAGTGATAAGACCTTTCATGTTGCTACATCCTACACTTGTCTGTCAGATGGACAGACTGTTAAAACAGACAGCTGACAGTGACAGAAAGAGTCCAGAGCCAGATGGTGGATCTCTGCACCATCAAATCAAACATCAGTTCACCTCTGAATGTTCACTCACTTACGTAACTGGCTGCAAACATCTTTAAGAGTTGGAAAAATATCGGGAACAACTTCTTTTTTGGTTTGTTTGTTTGTTTTCATGGATGCTAATGTTCCGATTCATTAACTGCTCTATCCAGGATTGCTTCAAACATGCAGCAAAAAAAAAACCATCTGTGATTACACTGGGGAACACAATTTTTGTTGAGTTAGGTCCGACAGCTGTTTTTAACTAATCTTTGAGTGCAGAATCCAAAACTGATCTCAGTTTTTCTCTCTCATGTCCAGTTGTTGAACTATAGGATCCCTGTTTTCTTAAAAACTATGAAAAATACTGTACTTAAATTTACAAATATTGACATACAATGAAATATGAAAGAAACAGGCATGACTGCAATGTTTATTTAACACTATTATGTTTTTACAAAGGATATGGCTACTGTAATTAATCAGCTGACAAGTCTCACTACAGCTCATCAGCGGGTTTTTGCTTATCTGGAGGGTGAGTTGTGGAGAAAAAACTTGACGTGCTAGAAAAAAACTGACTGCAATTTTGGAATCAGCATGTCAATTTTAGTTTTAATCAGCATAAAAATCTAACTCAACAGAATTTTTTTTCAAATTGTTCCCCAGTGTTATCATTGTTGTTAGGCCTGGTTCAGGT
>OMNW01014190.1:0-12521 GCA_900303245.1 Selene dorsalis
TTCTTGAATAGGACATCTCTAGATGTTTCACACCATACATACAGTATGTATGCATGGTTCAGTCTTCACAGGGAGCAGTAACACACACACACACACACACACACACACACACACACACACACACTCCTCTATATTGGAAAGGATCCACGGAGCTGCATTTTTGTGGAGCACACAGAAAGTGATGGGGTGAATCTGTGAATAATGAAAAAGGAGAAATCTGAAAGAGAATTTTAAATCCTGCTTCCTGTGTGAGCTCCACACAGCCGGCCAATCACAGCATGACGTCTCTCCTCTGGTGTTTCGGATCTCAGCTTCAACCATTTCTATAACAACTGATGAGGGTCACTCCTGAAGCAGCGTCCCTGCTGATGTAGATTTTTATTGTCACACAGAGGTCAGAGGCCGATCCGCTCACCTCTGCACCATCTCCCACTTGATTCCACTGAACATACTGAGCGAGGTTCACAGTGGCCGAGGTTAATCGATGTCTATAATTCAGCCCACTGATTGATGGGAAATAAAGAAGGCTCTGTCAGCAGTGTTGAAGTGCCACACTGCTGCTGCCACCTTATATTGACTGCTCTGCCTGTGTGTGTGTGTGTGTACACATGTCTCTAGATGTGTTTATTAATCACTTTACTTTGTGTTTATTTCAGCGTGTGTGCGTCAGTACAAATCATCATCAACATTGTCACATCTGGCTGTGTATACATGTGTGCATATATACATATATATACATATATATCAGCTGAGGTTTGAACTCACGACCCATCCCCTACCCTAGAGGGTAGCGGATGGGTCTAATGGAGCTAGTTTTAAAATTCAGACGCATGCAGAATGTGATATTTTCCCTCTAAATGTAATGACTGAAATGAAATGATTTTATTCTCAATATTATGAGATTTTATCACATGCTATGTCTTTTATCTAGACCCTGAGACGGAGATTAATTGATCCTGTCCCATTTTATTGTGACCATTGACAGTCCAGGTTAAGATATACTCAAGATTCATTTTTTTTGTGCTCAGCTCTGTCTGACAAAAAAAAGAAGACATATTTTATGTGACACTTTTTCATTTGCTTACATCTTCCCCTAAGATCTGATTTGAAAGTCCTGACCTGCTTGTAAGGCCAGTATTTGTGTGGGCAGGTGCATATTTGTGTCACATTCTTCGACATTTAATGAATAAGTTTTTCATACTTTCAGTGAAAAGGCATCAAAATGTGTTTCATAACAGAAATAAGATTCCTACATTTTGATTTAAAATAGTCCACATTTCCAAAACCTCTTGCTCTATAGATGTGAGAATATCAACAGTTATATTACCTTTATGATAATACGGATTTTGAGCTGCCAGGTCACTACAAGAGAGGAACATCTTCATCCTGAAGAGGAAAAAGTCACGTGTCCTGCTGACCTCTGAGCAGACTGTAGAGAGGAAGAGACCACATCTAATTTCCTCTTGAGATTTAAATGAAGCTTCATGTGAGTGATTTTCAACAGAAGGACACGGAGCCACTCTGACTTGCAGATTAGGCAGCCATGACTAAGACCTGTGTGGGCTGCAACACAAAAGTTGCTTGCCTCAATTATCAGCCATTTTATCAGCGAGTGGATGTGCCTTGGCAGGGTGATCAGTAATACGGATTGGAGTGCAGATGGTGTGTCAGTGGAAGTTACCACTGGCTGTCAGGAAGGATAACACAGAGCCTGGTGGAGTGATCATGGAGCTACTTCAAACAAGAAATCTAAAGAAAGTCTGCTTCTCTCTTTGATTAAGTATCTTCTAGCTAAATAAACAAACATCAGACGCAGTGGGGTGATGTTTTGTGTCTTTGGCCTCATTGTGTGTTGAAGGCTGCCAGATTGACTTTTTAAAAAGCTCAGAGTCAACACCAGAAAGACGTCTTTCATTTCATCGGGTTTTTAAAGATGCATCTTAAACTGCCACTCAACGCAAGTAAAACAAGGTTTATGCTTTTTTCTAGGGCCAGAGGCATTGATTTTAACAGTCTGCACCTATCAACATTTGGCTTGATGCATAGCTATTGAATTAAATTGTGAAGGTTCATTCATTTGTTGATCCATAATTTAGCAGCTGACAAGTAAAAACCATAAATACAGGTCAGACCTCTCACTTCAGTGACATTACAGCACAGTGATGCAAACAGGTAAGGTGGTCCTGAAATGTGTGTTTCTCTTCTGTGGTACACATCCTGCATCTCAAAGGCGACGTCTTTCCACATACGGGCTTCCTTTGTCTTTCAAACGGGACAGAGCTCCATAGGAAGCAGTGGGGGAGACACAGCCTGACAGGGAACCGGGATCTGACACAACACCGGCAGGAGAAGCAGAAGGTCCGTGGAGCTGTGCGGACATTGTGCAAGACCCCAGTGTGTGTCTATGACCTGTATATAGAGAGAGGCGGTGAAAAAAAAGGACCAGCGGCTAAATCAGTAACCCATGCTGAAACAGCACCACGCTGGAAATCCAGCACCATGCCGGAGAACTTTAAGCTAAAGTGATCAATCAGGACAACTTGATCTGCAGTGACCCACACCATGCCAGCAAACTGTCCTCCCCCTTCCCCCTCACAGCAGAACAACACCAGTGAATCCTCTCACTGTTGGGGTTAAACATGCACATGCCCTCGCCCACTTGGACTGTGGTGAAGGATGACTCATCTGACCACTTCCTTTCTTTCCACATCTGTGTGAACCACATTCTGACGTTTGCACCACTGAACTGGCAAATATGGATTCATCTCTGTAATGAGGCTTTATCACCAAAGACACACTGTTCACTGACAGTCATCAATTATCCGCTGTCAACCGCGAATTACTGACGTCTCTCTCAGGGATCTAAACATTTCCATGAAGTAAGCTGGCAGATGATTTCATCCACAGCCACTTACATGTGAGAGGCCTTCAGAGTGGTAACTATCAGTTAAACAACTGGCCCATTTTCCTAATGACAACTCGGCCGGCTGACAAACTTTTGTCAACGTCTATTTCCTGCCCCTCCCAACGACACCAGCTAGAGTTGGCTTGAACATTTTAGATCTTGTTACTTTGTAGATTTTTTGTACTTTTTCTCATCCCATTCTCATGTGTCTCAACAATATGAAAGGTCTATTATTAACATTAGCACATCAATATGTTATTTTCTCATTCAATATCATTAAGCCTTGTGTCAAAACCAAAAAAACAATTTGAAGCTGTTTTAGAGCTAATGCAAACATATATAAATAAAGCCAATGTGTCACACAAATAAAATGGATTAGATCAATGTCACTAGCCGATACTTCAATACTATGAGTATCACAGTCATTGTGTTCGTACAGCACCTTTAAATGAACCAGTGCAGCTTCTGTTTCATGCACAGGCATATTATTCAGGTTTTCCTCTCAGTGTGTCACCTGTCCGTGCTGCTGCACAAACACACACACACATGCACACACACACACAATGTTACATAGTCAGTGAGCAAAGAGACTCATTGAGGTTACTCATGGTGAATTACAGAATACTCCTCTACATGACATTTATTTTGTGCGTTAGTTTGTGTAATTGTATTTGTTTGTTGTGCACTGTGACTGTTGATTGTTTGCTCCAGAGCTTCTGACAGTACACAGAAAAATGCAGTGATCAAACTAGAGTTTCTGATGAAGATATCAAATGTCAGAACCACAGAACCATCAACACAACATCAACATCATGCGTTTTGATCTGGTAGTATGTGAAGTGTGACAAACATTCAGAGTTGCCACTAAACCTGGTGTGCATGTTAAAAATGGCAAGGTTTAAAGGGCAGATAATGTAAATGTTTCATGGCAGGATGCAACTAAATGGAAGTAAAAAGATACAACAGGGAAAGCGTTGTCGGTAGCAACCCAAGAAATCAAAACATTTATGTCTATAAATTAGGGTTAGGGTTCATCCATCAGTCAATCATTCAAGTGTGCGCAATCCAGCAGCTCCAGAACATGCTTATTAAAGCAACACATCATTTAAGCAAAAGTGGGGCATATGCCATTCGTAATAAAGAATATAGAAATTAGTAGTGCACTTGACACAAATGCAAAATAGAATCCTGATTAGTGGTCCGAGACCTTCGTGCTGTATGTGCAAGTGTGGTTGTGGTTTATCCATTAGAATGAACGTAGAGTGAGTGCTTATTAGTTATGGTGGACATATTTCACCACTGCAGCATTCTGCAGTCCTATTAAAGTCCTCGGCTGTAATTATACCAAAGACAACTATAGCCATTTGGTGTGTGTGTGTGTGTGTGGGAGGATGAAGAGCAATAATTTCACAGCACCGTCAGTGGACATTTTAAATGGTGATGAGGATTCCTCCTGCCAAGAACATAGTCGTAATGTAACAGTAATGATAATAATAAGAGAGAAGATCTGATGGAAGAGATGGAGAAAAAGATGCACATCCATACTCAGAGAGCGAGAGAAAAAGAATGAGGTACAGCACGATAGTGATTGGATGAGTGCAAATGCCTGCCTCAATCAGCATGCTGACTGAGACTACAGAAAGAGAGGAGGAGACGAATAACCTGAGCTGGGGACAATACTGAAGAGCACATCTCAATTCTGGTGACTGCATCCATGTTTCCCTCACTTGTGTCTCTTCCTTGTGTCTTAGGCCTCGTTCACACTTTTAGCATATCCAGATTGTGTCTAGTTTGACAGCCAAAAACCACATGAGATCCAGTTTTTACAAATCTGATTCAAACCACATATGGAGGTGGTTTCAAATGTACAGGTCCAGATTTGTAGAGGTTCATTTCAATGCGAACAGCTCTGCTGCTCCAGCAGGATTTTGAAGCGTCTTCTGTGTCACTCACAGCACAAAACCAACAAAAACGACAACAATGACGACAGTACGTTAATGACTGACAAAGACAAATCACTCCATCCACTGTCACTCCAGCTCTGATGGCAGCACAGCTCAGCAGTCACCTTGGTTGCTGTCACTTCCTTGCAGTTAGCAGACCATTGGCACCGCAGCTTTGCATGATATGGGACAGAAACAGGCACAGTTCACTGTCCTCCGTTTTATTTGTTTTTTTTCTGGGCATAGCCTGTTACCATTGAAATCAATGTGGATAACACACACCCAATATAGACACATGCAGATTGGATCTGATCACTTGCAATATGTAATGTGGACTGTCAGCAAGTCAGATTGGATTCTGATCAGATTTGTAAAAAGATCAGATTTGGGCTACAGTCTAAAGAAGGCCTTAGTCGCTCCTGGTGAAAACACGAGGACAGCTGTAAGGAAGAGTGAAGACGGAGCGACGAAAGCCCTAATTTCAGGTGACAACTGCTTCTGATCTAATCCGCTCATCTTTGAGACCAGTAAAGACATTTCCTCAAAGTGGTCTTGACATACCACACTCTGAAGACTTGTTGATGTTTCGTGAGGTCATCCCAACCTTGACCTTTAATCTTCGATGACGAAAATTTGACCATTTCATTTGAGTTCTGAATGTTTGGCCCTAATTTGAAGAAGTTACGAAGATTACTGAGACATTGTGTCCAGAGCAAAGGGATAGATGGATGTACATTTGTACACAAGAATGCGCAGACAACAGGAAATGTTGAATTAGGTTTAACAGGTACACACCAACCCAATATGCCTGTTTGATATGGGAGCTGACACTGATCCTTAAAGTGGATCAGGGAGTGACCAACCCTTAAATACAGCATCATTGTCAAAGTCATTTTATAGTCATTATTCTAATATCGCGGCAATTACAGTGCCACAGCCACTCCTGAATGTTGCCTTTGAACAGCAGAGATCATTGGTATGGTATCAGCGGCTCTGAAGATAAAGATTATAAAATTAGCTGAGGTATCAGAAACAGCAGTGGTAGAGAGAAAATGTCAGATCAGTACATCCCTGGAATTAAAAGCACAGAGACCAGGAGGGGACACAGCGAGAGTTTAATCAACTAAGAATAACCAGAACAGAGGAAACAGAGGAGAAGAGGAACAATGCTTCTGTCTTCTGTCATCTGAACAAAAACAACTTCTCAGGTTTAGCCTTCTTAGTGTTAAGACACCGTAAAGTCTGAGAGGAGAGAGGACAGTGGTGTAGAGAAGAAACCCGTGAGGGAGGAAATAATAAAAAGGTGATAAATAAGAGGGAAGAAGGGAAGCTGGGAGGTGGGAAAGGGCCACAAGATGCACCAAGATGGCGAAGAAGAGGGCAGATGGAAATATGAGATGGAAATGAAAGGCTTTGTCAGGTCTGACACAGAGGGACTAAAGTGAAAAGGAGAGGCAGGAGAGGGGTGAGTGAATGTCTCTGCTTCTCACCTGGAACATTGCACTCTCCGAATTTTCCATTTAGACTCTTTTACCTTACACAGACACACACACACATGCATTTTTCTCACGAGTCTGTGAAAAGATTCACTCGAAAGCACCTAACACCTTCACTCACATACCACATACATAGCCTACACAAACACTCTTTCTCACATGTGCACACACATGCACACACACACACACACATACACAGGGTTTGTAATAATACAGCTGACTCAGCTCTGGTTCCACTACAGTGGCATAATTGGAAAATTGGAAAAGGAACATGAAAGCCAAATGTGATTAGTGGTGCATGGAGAGAGCCAGTCAGAGCCATAGATCGGCAGAGCTGATAAAAAGGCCTCAGTGTGTGACTCCCATGTTAAAACCAATGGACGTGCTAGGACGGGGGCCACCTGGGAATAACACAGCAGATGGATCACGGTTATTAAGCAGCAGGTGTCTACTGATAATCATGTGGTATTGATTCTTAAAGTCCATGTAAAGTGAAACTATATTTTGTCTTCTGAGTTGGTCACATCACAGACAGATGTCTTATCAACCATCCTGCCAAATGTGAATGCTAGAAAAAGTTGTTTAGAGTGTGAAATTAGATTTTAAAATCAAGCAGTTCTCTCAGCTCTGGAAGCTGGGGGTATGTCTGCTGCAGGCACTGAAGCCACGCCCACTTGCTGAGCTTCGTCAAATTTCAACTGCCAATCAAATACCACCAAACAACATCAATAATGGATGCTGCTAACTGTCATATTGGACCCATACATCTCCGTTTGAGCCTCAGAGTCTGAGTCCTGCTCTGATTCTGAATATTTGCTACTCAACGCAGCACCAACGTGCAGCTCTGACGTCCTGTCCATCAAGCTAGAGTTGTAACGTGCCGATCCGCTGGTGTTGAGGCCCAGACCCAACGCGGACCGACACACTAGCATTGTTTCTTGTTTTGAACCCGGTCAAAAAAAAAAAAAAGAAGCCTGAGGCCCAGCCCAACCTGACTGAGTCATACTTTCGTCCAGAACCCGGCTCAAACCAGTGCCTCTGGTCGGGTTGGGCCATCCATGTTCACTTAGGAGCCAGGCAGCCCAGTCCTTATTGGTGTTGTGATTAGAGTTCTCAATGGGACACGCTGGTCCAGGCCAATAATATATACAAACGAATGGGTTCAGGTCGGGCCCAAGGCTACCTTGTTTTGTTTGTTGTTATAAAACACATACCATTGCTGGTTGTACCGTGTGTTGTTTATGGTGAAATGCACCGACTCGGCCCTGCTGATTTTGGCGATGTGTTAGGATTTTGCGGAGGACTGTACCCGAATGCAGACAGTAAACCAAGCAGGTGGTGGGACAAAGGGTATTTGGGGTAGAAACACAGACAGTTCGACAAAGACAAAGGGAGACACTGAGGCTAAATACACAAGGGAAGACGCAGGTGGTGCAATCAAGACAGGTGAAACACACAGGAAGACAAGACGCCGAACTTCAAAATAAAACAGGAACTAAACAGGGACCAAAAGACACAGACCATGACATGATGATTATTTGCCGACAGAGGAACGTATAGGTCAGTTGAGCTTGTACTACACAGTTCTCATTGCTGCCTGTATGTCCGGTCTGATTTGGTGTCTCGTTCAATTTTCATCATGTCAGTATGGTTGGTAGAGTAGAAAATTAATTCCACCATCATATCGCCATCACTATTATTATCACATTTGCCCGTGTTAGCAATAATGACTCATCAGGTCAGGATTTTTTTTTTTTTTTGGATTGGTTTTGAGCCAAGAATTAATGCTAGTGAGTCGGGGCACGTCAGGTCTGGGCTTCAGCACCCGGGGGTCGGCCATTTTCAGGCCCGTTGAGAACTCTAGTTGTGATACAGTCCAACTTTGGAATATATATTATAACTACTGGCACAGTCCTAGATATGTAGGGTTGCATCTGACAGTTATTCTATTACACAGAAAGGTCAAAACAAACTGGAAATATTCAGAGAAACTGGACTGAGAGACAAGTACATATAAGCTCAAGCCCAACCTAACAATGGCAGGTTGACCAGAGAACCACTGTGTTGGAGGCTGCCACTGTAAACTGGTGTCTGGAGCCCTGGCTGTCACTGATCAGAGGCCTCCCAGTCCCTGGACAAAGCACAGTCCCTTTTTTTTTTTTTTCCGGTTGGAGAAAGACCAACAGCAAACGAACATGAAAACAGCACAAACAGACCACAGAATCCAATCCCACATTCTTCCTCTTCTGCTAGCCTCTAATGTCTATCCCTCAACCCTCCACCAGTCCTCTCCCCTCCTTTTCACACCTATTTTTCTCCCTTTCCTTTGAATTCCCCATTAGTCATCTTTAGCCCAATGTGCTATTTGTCATTTTGCATCTTCCTTTCCTTATTCTCCTCTCTGGCCCTCCCTACCGCCCCTCCCATACATCTTCAGTCTAAGTGATCGGTCCCATACAATCTTTGATGCTGGCTTGTTGGGGCAGGAAACCACCAAACACGGCTCTCTGTGGGCCGGTTGGCTGCACTTCAAGGACTTTAAACACTCTGGCCTGAGGAGCTCCATTGCCTCCATTCAAATCATGTTTGAGACAATGAATGATTAATCCAAACACGGCAGTCCATTTATACCCACATTCCTACAGTGGGATCTGTAACACATGATTATGAGTGTCTTCCTGTGTCTGAGCTGGATGACGGGCTGTACACATGGTGAAAGAACGGACTGAGTCTCTGTGGCTATAAAATATATACTGGCCTTAATGATTTTATAGATGCCTTGTGGGTCATTCTTCACCATTGGCCTCAATGCTATAATCACCCCTGAGCCCAGTGCTGTTCAGTGGGGCTGGTGTCAGAAAGCCAAAAGGAGAGCTATTTACTTTAGTTTTATGGTTAGCACTTTATCTTTGAGCATACAAACGGTTGAGGTTTTAAATGTCAAAACGTTGCACGTGCTGACTAATAAGCTTGACTGGTGGTGGGGGTCTGACACTGGGCTGAGTCACATTACATGATTACGGGACATGGGATAATTAAGGACATGGGTCGGCGAGTGGGAGAAGTGTCTGTGCACTGCCACCCACTTCACTGACTCACATCAGTCAGTTCTAATGGTGTCCTGGTCAGCGGACTGTAGAGGCTTTACTGGGGGGGGGTCAATTGCTGTTTTTGCCCTGGAATCATTGGATTGTGACGTGTGTATTGGCCAGAAATAAGCTGTGCATTGATTACGGGCATCGAGCTTTGAGCGCTATCTTGGTCTGTGCGGTAAAACGGGAATGACTGGTCACCACGTTAAAGCACAAGAAGAGTTTACAGACAGGACGTCACAAAACCTTATTGTTATATAACTAATTACAGATAGGGCAATCAGAATTTAACATTAAATGTTCACATCAAGTAAAGAGAGGACAATAATTGATAAAGTTCTGTCTATGAAGGCTAAGCCTGGCAGTGAGTAGAATACACTATGTAATGCTCATACGACAGCATTTACATTTAAGTGACAATGGCTGTATGTGGTAATAAGGACAAGATGAAAATTCCCATTTAAACTCACACCACGATGATCACTTGTTTAATAAAACTCAACTGAGTGTGACTCGACTAATTACTGTGCAGTCCCTCCAGAAAAATGTGATTAGCCCACATACTGTGCAGGGTGTCGCAGTTTTTTTCAATGGCACCACACTTTTGCCGCACATTCAGTTTTACACAATAAATGCAAAAAAAATATGCAGGGCTTTCATGATTTCATAATCCCCGCATTTCCGTTGACATATACATATATATATATATATATCTATTTATATCTTTACAGGAAGTTGAAAAATGTTGCATGTTTACTTCACACAGGAACCTGTGGGAACATTATGAAGTAACGTAACTGCACGTCATGAAACGAACCATGATCAGTAAGTTTTAATCATTAGAAATGACGCTTTTTAATATATTCATATATTTTTAATACATTAAGGTAGTGGCCTAGTGAGAAGAGGATGTTGGGGGAGGGTCACTTTTTTCTTCTCTTTTTAAATCAAATCACATTTTTTCAAGTTCCCATAATTTTAGAAAATTCTCACAATTCCATCGCAACAATCACAAAAAAAACTCTGCATCAAACAGCATCAGAGACAGACAAGTAACATTGTTTAATCTGTCGTCTAGTCAATGTGTGGACCAGTTGTCGGTGAGCACCGATTCTGTTATGGGATTTGGTGAGGCGACGACCTGAGATTGATCCTTTTGACTCAAACCTTGGTATCAGAGCTGAATACTGGAGCTGACACCATGGGCGTCAGACCCATTATATGTATTTTCAGGACCAATAATATTGGACCCACTCACTTACCATCTTCAGCGCACCTCTCTGTTCACACGGTGGTACTTTCAAAGTTAAACCCATTCCACTGAGGAGTATCCTGATTACTCAAACTCCATATCCACACTCCTGCTTTCTCACACCTCTCAGATCCATTCCACTTGTCTTGCTTATTTAGAGTCTTTAGAAATGAAAGTTGCTGCTCCCACCTGCTGCACTGTAGCCTATATTTCAAACATCTGCATGTGCATCACCTATAAGGATGGTACCGCTCTCCAAATGCTGAGAAAAGCTGTCTGTTGTTCCTCTCTCTGTTGCCTGGTGTTTGGCTGCACTTTGTATGTGTAGAAGAGTTCAAAATGTGATCTTTGATCTCCTCTCAATCGCCAGTAGATGATCAGGTTGCCGTTTATTGATCATCTTAATCTTATCAGGTTAATAATCAGTTAACGGGCATGGGTTATCAGTCAGAAAAAAAAAATCAAATTGTGCATCCCCAAAAAGATTTTTCCAAATTTTTCACTTGGCTTCTAAAGGCATTATTAAGTTTTCCTGGAGCATTGAGCTTAAACGAAGCTTTACTGAAAGGCAGAAATGGCATCTAAAAGGTTTTCTAGAGTAAAAACTTTCCAGAGGAGGACCCACCCACTTTTTTTTGTTTTGCTTTGCTATTGCTTTGCTTTCTACGCCCACTGCTGAGACGGACAGAGGAGCTTCATGGGGAATAAATGTGGAGGTGTCCCAAACCTGACAGCTTCTCTCTTCACTAATCTGAACTGTTACAGATAACCTGACAAATACTGTAAGAAAAGAACAGGCAGGGAGGGAGAGAGGGGAGATGGCATGAATAGAGAGGCAAATAAATGAAACAACAAGTGACAGTCGGTGAAACTGGGGGAAAGATCAAGATAAACAACAGTGAGAGAACAGAGCAGCTTCCCTCCTCTTCACCTCCCCCACTTCACCCACCTCACTGCTCCACCTGACAGATCAATTACTAAACTGAATATCCTGGGACATTTAAAGGAGAAGTTCTGTTTTTTGTAACCTGGACCTTATTTCTAACATAAAATACGTTCATTTACTCACCCGAACAACTTTGATGTAACTTGGAGTCCTTCAGAAGATATTTAGATCCACTCGCGATCTACGTATATCCATATAATGGGAGTTGTTGGGGCAACGATGCAGCGTCTAAATAAGACATTATCTGCTGTGAAACTCCTTCATTTCACCAATATGTTGTTATGAATCACCAGCACTATTCCCCTGTGAGTTCAGAGCGGCTCAGAGTTGTGTTGTTATCAGTGCTGGGAATAACGGCGTTAGAGTATAACGGCGTTACTAACGGAGCCACATTTTGGGTAACGGAATAATTACTTAATTACTTTATCCATAACTGTACCGCCGTTATCGTTACTCGGGAAGTAACGTGACGTTGTTACAATTTGCTGAATTGCGGTGGCAGTGTGCCCCGGGTGCTGACAAAATCTAGGAGCAAATGACAATACGATGCCGCATAAATCTGCACTAAGCCGGCATTTAAGAGGCCGCATTCATTCATCCACTGCATGCATGACAACCTAGTCGCTGATCATGATTTGCTAAGAAAAAGTTAGGTGGGCGGAGTGTCAATCTTGTTCCCACGCATGTAAACACAGTTCATTCGAATCTACAGAGAGGGGTGAAGCGACAAAGGCATCACCAAGCCGCAAGGTTGCATTTTTGAACTGGAAATACGGGAATCATTTCACACTAGTTGAAGTCAAAGGCAGTAATGTTTATGTCCAATGTAAACTGTGCCCTGGAAACAAGGTTCTGTCCACATCTATAACGAGCAGCTCCAATTTGAT
>OMNW01014192.1:9533-33476 GCA_900303245.1 Selene dorsalis
AACGTGACAATATGTTGTCATGGCGATGTCGTGTTGTTTACCTGACCCACGTTTTACCGGATTTCTCTCGTCGACTAAAATGACATCCGGTTTGTTTCCAACAGCCGTCTGCCTGACTCCACGTGAATGCAGCATCAGTGTGACCCTCCATGCTTCCTCACACTACACCAGCATCAGTGTGAGCCTCCATCCTTCCTCACACTACACCAGCATCAGTGTGAGCCTCCATCCTTCCTCACACTACACCGCGGTGATGGTTTTCACAGACGCCACCTGCATCGTTTCTCCCCGAGCAGAACACTCCGGCGTCTCCCCTGAGTTTACATGGTTTCCTACGGTCACGCTGCCACTGAACGTTAAAGATGGCGGAATAACATGGCAGCTAGCACCGAGCTTCCCCGCTCTATGTATATATGAATGATATGAATGGCAAATTCAAAGCTTACCGGAACACTTCAGTTTGTCGATGGGGGTAATTATTGATTAATTACACACACACCTTTGAACAAAATAATCAATTTTTGTGAATAGACACACTGTCCGTTTAAAGACAGTTGATGAATAAGTTAAAACTCCTTTAATTTTTTAAAACCATTACGATATCAAATAAAACAGCCTACAATTGTTCACCCAGTGCATGAATTTAGTGACAGTAAATGACATTGATAAGACATACTTCAACATTACGGCCTACTTCCTTATAACAGTAACTCCTAACAAGGCATTGAACAGAGCCCAGGGCCTGGACAGGCAGCAGATGTAATAAACAGGTGGATTAACCAGTTCAAAAATTACTTATTTACAGGGCTCATCCATTCATTCTCTATATCACTTATCCATGTAGGGTTGTGAGGTGGACCATGCAGACACAAGGAGAGCATGCAAACTCCACTTAAAAAAGGTGCTAGACCTGGGAATCGAACCCAGAACCTTCTTGCACAGTGACAGTGTCCCACCCCTCACTGCACCAGAAGACTGGAGCAATGGTATCAGAGATTTTCCAGCCAGTAATAGTCCTCTACACCTGTGTATCACTGTACTGACGAAGCCACCTGAAGGATCTGGCCAACACATAACTTTAGGTGCAGCACTGATTAAAAATAAACCACTCCAAAACAACACACACGTCTTCTCTTCCTCCACTGCTCTCCTTGGTGGAGACATTCTGTCCATCCCTCTGGTGGGCAGTCCTTCATCTGCAGCCAATCCACACCTACCACCTTTTTAAAACACTGACGTGAGTTGGCTGCTCTACAGCAGCCTCAGGGCTATAGGCTAGGTATAAGCAGTGATATAATTCACTGGGGCACTGCTGTCTTGGACCACGCCATCTGAGCTGGGACTGACTCATGATCACACATTCCTTCTCACTAACAGGGCTGAGCACAGCCTCTCAATATGCCACAGGGGGGTACAGCGTAGCTGCAGGAGCACAGATGCAGGCTTGAATAGTCACCACGCTCAGGTGAGGTTTTTTTTGGACTAAAGAATGACACCCACTGCAGTAACGTGTACGAGAGTGTCACTCTGTAACTCACCCTACTGCGACTTTGCTCCACTGCCGGGTTGGTAGAGTAATCAAAGTCTCCCAGGCAGTAGAGATCACCTGCTCCAGGTTGCTCTGGGTGTTCACACTTTGAGATGATGACTCAAAGATTGGCAGGTTGATGTACTGTAGAATCTGCTCCTGCAGGTCCGGGCCACCGTGGTAGAAATAGCCGACAGCTAATGCCAGCAGGGCCGCTGCTGAAGCCTTCCTCCACATGATGCTCCCACACACTCCTGCAGAAGAGGAAACCATTACAATTAAAGGCTGATCAGCTCAGTTATTGTGGCCATGAGTAATGACATTAAGGGGCAGTATACAGGTAAGCTGCTATCTAAAAATACTACTCAGTTAAAGACACTATTGCTGGGTTGAGCTTCAGTCTGTACAGTAAACCATCAAACACAAAAACATTTCTGTCCTGCTCAGGGTTTTTGAATAAGAAACTAATAAATCAATATACAATTGTAGACTGAAAACTCACATAACAGTTCAATGCAGCACATATAGTAACAAACACAAATTTTGATACATTCATTATAATCACTAAACACTGGCAAAATGAAGATGTTTAAATAACTGGTGAAGAAAGATCAACACAGGCATTATCAGCAACTATTTTGATTATTGATTTATCATCAAAATTAATGATAATTTTTATTTATTTCAATGAAAATCCTTAAAAAATCTAATACAGTCCAGATCATTGTGAGGTCTGATCATCTGGAATGTTGAAAACATCTTTCCTTCTATTTTACATTGTTGATTTGTGGGACCCTCTTGAAAATGAGATGATACCAGAGGTGAAAATGATTTAGTTTTATGTAACACATTTGATACACTCTTCAGATTGACAGTAAACCTGAGTGTGTAGGTTCAGCAGCAGCAGCAGCTGCAGCACGGAGCAGTTTACAACTTAGAAGATCCAGTGAAAACCATAATGAAGCTGCTCTGCCACTGAAGCTTCACACACACACCCGCACACAGGCTTAAGTTACTGCTAACGTGGACACACTCAGTCTGTTAGCTCTCATGCTAACAGGCTCACAGGGAGTATCTCTCCGGCCACAGCTAACCTGACAGTAGCTTTAGCCCGCTCGTTGAAGAAAGCTCATTTAAACCGTGGCAGGAAAAACACTTTGAGCACGGGACACTTTGTACCTCAGTTTCAATTAACAGCGGCTGTTCACAGCGAAGTAGCTCCAGAGTTGGTCGTTAGCGGTACGTTACCGATAAATGTGCAGACCGGGGGCTTGTCCGCGAGGAAGGGGAGGAAGAAGAGGGTCGGAGCTCCTCCGCACACGGGGCGCTCAGTTCTCTGGATGCCGCCGGTCGACGGGGAGGGAGCCGGAGAAGTGGGAGTCGGTGCAAGTCATTGAAGGGGCAGCGACGACCGGGGAAGACGGCACACGCGCGCACACACACAAACATATGCACGAACCGCGAGACACAGACGGCAGCTGAGCGGCTTCCGTCGCCCGCTCTGCGCATGCGCGTGTGACCAGCCCAGCGGTACAGACTGTTCATGCACGAGTTTCAGTGTGACATAAACTAAAAATATCGGTGTGTATGTTTGGAGCGAGCTTTTCCTGCTGTAAATTATATGAAAAATATGAATCACAATGAGACAGTTCTTGATGTCACTGTGGGTTGTGGGCTACTGTGAGGGGCTTTGTTCACGGTCCTCTGATGCTAATGGGATTTAACAGTTATCTTTATTCTTGTACATGTACACAGTGCACAGCACATGAATCCAGAGTAAATTAAAAAAAAAAAAACTTAAGCAGTTTGAAAGCTAAAACTTAATTTTAACATAAAGGAAAAAACTAATTGAATCAAACGAACAAATAGTATTAGAAATAGAAAGACCTACAACAACATACATATATGATTTTGCGGCTGCTCTAGAGGTGGAGAAGACTGATTCCTCACTTGTTTGTGGTAACTGTGGATCTGGAGGCACAGGTATGATGTTACCATAGAGACAGGTCGCCATGAATGCCAGCTAAAAATTGGTGCAGCTCATAAACACATAAATCAATCAGTCAAACTTTATTTATAGAGTACTTTTCATGCACAGAGAAGCAGCCCAGAGTGCTTTTAAACCGTAGATACAAAGAAAATATTCCCCCTTCTCCCACACATACTCACATACACAGTCACACAAACATACCTTAAACATTGAGAAAAAATAAAAATGCTGAGAAAACACTATCTTACACTGAACAATTTGAAGTGAAGAAACACCAGAGAGTAGATAAAAAGAAGATAAACATATAAAGAAATAAAAAGCAGAAAGAAATGAGTAAATAACTGTTTAGGTTATAAAATGATAGAAAAATAGCATAAAATAATAAAATAATAATAAAAAAAAGATAAATATGTAATGTAATGAATGAAGACAAAGACGAAATGAAATTCTATCAGACAATGAAAAGCAATTCAAAGCAAGGGAGGGCAATTAAAAAACAATAAATTGTGCTAATAATCTAAAAATCAATAAAATTCAGTTTAAAGCCAGACTGAGAGATAGGTCTTGAGTTTGCCTTTAAAAATGTCCACATACATGACATGTCATTGTTTTATTTCAGGTTAAAGTACCAATTAAACATGAACTGGCCGGACTAGCTGTTTATCTTGTGGGTGTAGCTCAGTGTTTACTGTACAGAAATGAGAACAATCTGCCTCAGTGCAGGAATGCTCCATTAGCAATGAACAGAATGCCTAGAGGGTCAATTCAACCCCAAGACACCATAACCAAATGACATAATTAAAGACCCAGACCCTGTCTTCCTGCCCTGTCTTTAGGGAACAGGCCTACGTGTTCTACCTGAACTGCTTGTTGCTGCATGTAGACTATTTTGCTTGAGGCAGACTTTTAGGGTGGGGCTCCTGTGGAGAAAACCGACACCCTCTGCCTCTGCGTACTTTATTTAAATCTAAAATGACATGTCATCAACTAATATTAGTATCATTTTAAAAGGTGGCGCTCAGTTTTGAGTTGTTTCACAAAGAAGCCCAACAACATCCTCAGAAGAGTTGTTCTTTATCTCTGAACTGAGACTGAGTGTTAAAAGATAGTGCACAGCACATACTGGAACAGAACTCACAGCCAGGTATTGATATAATATGCAATGTTGACAAACTGTAACAAGATTATGAAGCAAAATTCCTGAGGTGGTTCCCTTTCAAGAATGACATGATTTTTAACCTATGCGCATTTCTCGACCTGCTTCACTGTGACAGTAACAGGAACCTGCATGAACACACTGTTCTTTTCTGCCAGGGATTAAGCACTTCTGGTTATTTTACATAAAAGACTTCAGTCTGTTCAGTCTGTTTCACTGCTGAAGCAGAATAGCTGAGTTGTTTTTGTTCTTCTTTGGATAAACTCATTATAAATAACTGCTGAAGATTTTTTTAAATACAAATTTTATCTTTAACTGCTGCTCATATCTTCATGCGTGTTTGAGGTTTTAGAGAAACACTGTATCTAATACAATGTTTAAAACTGATATTAACATGTAAGCTATTTTGTTGATACGTACACTGCAACAGTTTCGCCATAAATCTACACCTGCAGATGTGAATAAAACAAGGAAATAAGCTTTGATTGACACTGTTGGAGACTCCACATTATAGTCCAGTTTGGTACCACTGTAAACTGCAGCCTCAGTAAAGAACATAGAGTTTACAAAACTGAACTGAAACTATTACTCATGGCTCACTTGTGTTTGATTCTGTTTGGCTTACAAGGGTATATAATGAGGCAGTCGAAATGATATTATACTGTAGTTCACTACTCCTCACATAAATTAAAAAAGAGGTTTGATGATTTGAAATAGCTGATCTGAAACATTTTCAAACAATTAGACTGGTAATTGTGTGTCTTCATCCACTGGGGGAACTAATTATGATTATTAATGAGGAATCTATTCACACTACAGCTGCCTGATCACTGACCTGTAATAAAAAAACTGGGTGGTATGACAGCAGGGATAAAAGCCTTTTGTGATTCACGCAGTAGGATGTTGACTTTCTTGTTTTGCAGCTCAGGTCTACACAGTGAAGACACAAGGGTGGATGTGTCTATTCTTTATTACAATTTTAACATAAATATAAAATTTAAAAATGATGTACTATACAGTGTATGTCAATTCCAAGAGCATATAGTTACATGTTTAAAGCTGGTTGACCAAAATGTTTGCAACTTTGAATTTTCCCTTCCCACACCCTGGACTGACTGTAAACAAGAAGATTTTAAAAAGCAAACAGTTTCTGTCCCTGATGTTTCAAGTACTTTTATAGGTTTTGTCTGTACGTCTAAAATTAAACTCACATCTACAGTTTCACTAAAAGTAACACAAGACTCATGTTTCTGTTTGTGTTTGCTTAAGTCTGGAGAATAATGTCCCAAAAGGATTAAAATCATTTTTTGAGTCAACGACATGACTACATCTTTAAAAGTTCTCAAGGTGAATTGTGGCTGTTGTCCTACATGTGAGATCCTCACGTTGCTGCCAGATCAATGAGCAGAGCAACAACAACAAAGAGCAGGTGGAGGGTTTCACTCCCACTGGGGACAGACAGTTTTTCTTTGTCATGCTTGTTGCTGATGGCTTCTTCATCTTTCTGGCTTTGCTGGACTGTGTATATTCTACTTGGATACCTACATTTGACCCTGGTCTGTCTGTGATCTCAGGCGTCTGCAGAGGGGTCAGGCTCAGTGAGTGTGGGGGCAGTGAAGCTGACCCGGATGTCCCGGGGATAAAAACCCTGAAGAACCCCATCCATTACGATATCTGGGAGACCTGCAAGACAGAACTCAGGGTTTAAACCATGTATAAAGGATTAAACTCCTTTTCTAGATGCCTTTCAATTCAAAATTACAACACCAAAACACACAAGGTTGGGGTGGGAAATCACAAACTTTGTTTATTACAGAGTTCATTTTCTGCAATAATCCAAAGGCTTCCTGTTAAAGGACCCTGGCTTATACAAACTTCCGGACTGGCCAACAAAAACACGTCACCCTGCAGCTCTACTGGCTCTAACACAGAGTGTCAGTGTTTTTCACAGTTTGTTCTTCCTACCTGATGTGCAGCCAGAGAGATAAGGATCCTGAAAAAAGCCCAACACTCGCTGATTTGGTAATGAAAAACTGAGGAAACAAAAGCAGAACGTTACTGATTTGTCTCATACTCTAGTCATTTTCATATATGTGCAATAATATCAACATTTATCCTTCCTGTGAAGCATAGTTTGATTTATCTATAACTACAGCTGTACTAGTGCATCAGCTAATTTTTTAAATTGTGGTCTAGTCTGGACACATGAAGCCAGATCAGATGGTCTGGAGCAGGCAGAATCAGCAGGAATAAGACAGTTAGACAGTAAGACATTTTTTTCCATAGTTCTGAAATTGAAATTTATTTTTTAAGACAGGAAATCTCCAGAATCCTGGAAAAAGTTTTTTTTTCCTGAGAAGGAGTTTCTTGGAAACCCCCTCAGCTGCAGTAGTCTGAATGCCCCTTATAACACACAAAATCATGAACCGGGAAAAGTCTTGATATTTCTGTAAAAAATAATTCAAGAGGCTCTACTGCAACAGCCATGTCTGATTTCAGCCCGGGCTTTGCTGCATGTCATCCCCTCTTACTTAACTAATTAATTTTTCTGAATGTTTTGGAAGTTTGTGGTTATAGGTCAAACTGTGTTCCCATGCACTGTCTCTATGGTTCAACATTTCAGAGTCCATCTCTGAAATGTTGTGTTCTCATAGAAGGGCAGACAGACTTTAGATGTTCCCAGTCAAAATAAACGCTACTGTAGCCGCACCCATTCTAACACACAGTCCATTTTGTGTGTTAGTACACAACTGAAAAGTGGGACATCCTAAAAAAGACCTTACCTGTAATCCTGACTGTCCAGTTCATCCAGCGACCTGCAATGAGAAATGAGAAAGTCGGTATTAGATATTTTCTGTGAGGTTAATATGTTCACAGCTCTACAGTCCCCATGGTAGAGATAGTAGTTTATACTTTAATAAAAAGGATAGTACAATGTGCCAAGTGACAGTGCACTACTGCACTGCTGTAAACTCTCCCTATAATTGGGTTACACAGTGGGGTTACAGTTTAATGTGTGTTAGAGCCGGTGCTGCTGCTCCGCATGAATGTGGGAAATATTTCTGAAGTTTTATTATGTTGCTGCATTGCCCCCAATCCAAAAATAGAGCATCTAAATATAGCAACCCATCCAACATCCCTGGGTGCAGACGGAGGAGGCTGGACTGAAGGACCTACTCAACGCTGCTGATCTTGTTCCCTGTGTGGAAGTGTCTGACGTGGAGGAAGTCCAGCAGCACCTGCGGCACGTCTTCATTCTGGTAGATGATGTCCTGGTCAGCAGGGAACAGGACAAAACATTTCATTTTATTATCTTAATATTGTCAGGACTGATGTTGTTGTTGTTCACACATGAAAGTCAAAGCTTGAATTCTTGAATTAAGTGTTTTTAAGAAACTGCACATCAGTGCTAAGTTTGTTTTAAGTTGAAGTGAAATTGGATCAAATACTTAGGTTTAGCTGTAGAAATAAGTTCAGTCGCTTGAGTTAGAAATTTTGAGTCCGCTATGATATGAGGTGACCTGAGTGCTACACTTTCCAAACAGAATGCAGCTCCACCAATATGAAACATAAATGTCAACTGATCATGAAGCAGATCTAGAGCACAGCACCAGTTCTCCTCCAGACACCTGCACACAGTTTTTCAAGCTACTTGACTGGCAGGTAGTTGAAGCATCTTGAGAACTTGACATAGTTCTTGTGTGGATTGAGGCTGTCTCAGTGTCTTCTGTCTCCTCATGTAATCCCAGACTGAGGACTCTGTGGGGAGGCTATACCATCTGTTCTTCACTGTTCTTCTTGTGAATTAAAATAGTTATTTTTGACAATGGCTGTAGGTTTTGGGTCCTTGTCATGCTGCAGAATATATGTGGAGAGGCCTCTCAGATGCTACTGCACAATGGATGAAGTAACTGTGGACTGAAGTGCCTAAAACTTTTGCACAGTATTGTATACATTGACACATTCTTCACCTCTAGTATAATTCATACCAAACTACAAAAAAAAGAGCCGTGTTTGAAATATCAAACACAGTAAACAGCTCAGGTAAATATCAGCAGCTTCTTTAGAAAACAACATGTTAACTTTCCAGAAAATCAACTGGAAAACATTGGAGCGATAAACTACAGCATTATAATAATTACATAAACATCTTAAGCTGCTGCTAAATGACTTTTGTTCCCTGTGACTTTACACTAACACTTCAAGGTTGAGTCCAGCTCAGGTGTGATTATCAGTGCTGGATGGAACAGAGCAAGAACTTTCAGTTGAGCAGCTGTTTATAATCCCTAGTGATTCAGAGACCAGAGCGTTGTGAAAACACTCTGACCTTGTTAAGACAAAAGATAAAATCACTGCAGCAGGATCATGTGTCTACACAGCTGACACTAGCTGGTCTGTTGTCAAGCCCAGCTGGTGTGTTTAATATGTTTAAATCAAGATCTTAAAACCAATTTGTCTCTTACAGCTTCTTTGTGAATATTTACTTGTTTCTCCTTGTTTCATACACTAATTTTCTTGCCTTGTTCACTTAAATGAGATCTAAAAATCACTTATTTGAGGCGACCTGTGCTTGACCCTCCCTCCTCCCTCCCCGACACCTGGATGTTTTACCTGGATGTAGTCTTCCAGCTCCTGCCTCCTCTGCTCTGGGGGTTTGGTCCTCAGGTGGGGGTTCCTTTTGCTCGGGAAGTCGGGCGTCTGAATGATCTTTCTGAGCTGCAGGAGCCAAAGGATAGAGCAAGAAGCTCCAGATGAAATGTAATCAACAAGCCACAGCTGAGCGCAACACATGAGGGGGATGATCTGAACTGTCCTGTGTTACTGTCAATGTAATTTCACATTGATTCTATGTGTTTTTTTTAAAGTTTTTTCACCATGTGTTCTCAATTTCTTAGATCAATGTCAAAGATGAATTTTTACAATAAAGTTTTTCTGAAGACATGATAGATCTCACAGACAGAGCTACATGTGCTACATTATGTACATTGCATGTACTTACTTTTCTGTGCAGAGTCTGGAATTCGCTGCTCCTCCTGAGCACATAATGTTTCCTCTCATTAAACAAGACTTCCACTCTGAAGAGCTGCAGACAGATGACAGACAGAGACACTGAGGGGCGCCGTATAGCTCAGTGTGTTGAGCAGGCAGCTAGTCCTGGTTCAAATCCTGAATCTGGTGGCCCTGTGTTGTTCCCCCTCTCTCTGCCTCCCCATTTCCTGTCTCTCAACTATCCTTTCAATTAAAAGCAAAAAACCTCCAAAATATACTACATATACCAAAAAAGAAGAAGAAAAAAGGAGGATCTGTCCACAGCTTGTCATTTATTGAAGATGTCTTTGTCAGGTTGTGTCAGATCACCTCTCTAAACAGTGAAAAGAAACCTATCAAATCTTTGCTTTACTGTCAAGTCTGTTGGAAACATACATGCTTCTCTACTGTGGTCTGACCAGATTTAAAATACAACAGAGAGGAAATACAAGTTAAGTAATTGGGCGTAACTTAATGTGGTTCCCTGTACAGTGAATACAAACACCTATATCATCAAAGAACAGTGTTCCTATCAGGCAATTGGCAACAATACAAAATATCAGGTCAAGCTGAGTATTTACCTCAGCTAATGCTCTTGTTCATATTTCTGCTTAAACACCACATTAAAAAGTGTGTCACACTTTTACTGTCATTTTACTCCATTGCCTCAGTGCATGGTGAAGAATGAAGGAGATTTAAATGAAGGATTTAAGAAGACAGACTAACAGTCAGTTATTCCTACATTAAAGTACAACATGATTCCTCCAGCAGGAGGAGGTACAGCCTCAGACTTCAGTCTCAATATGATATGGACGGTGGCACGTACACTCGCAGCAGCTTTTGGTTCTCCCTTTTATAGTATGAGTGAACATCTCCCTGTATGAATAAGTGGTGTGAAACAGTTGTGTGCATGTTTGTTTTATGTAGGTCAAACGTTTTTATGTTTTTACAAAGAATACAGCATTTCCCGGCAGCAACAGGAGAACCTCACTTTTGCATCTGCAGACAAACTTAACATTTATACTAAACAGAGAAACAACATGTGACTTGAAAGTAATCATGTGTTCTGTACACAGACTAAGGTTAATGTATTCACACTTGGGCTCAATGATGGCGTTTATCTCTGCTCAACTCACTCCCCAAAACTGTGAAGCAGCTCACACTCTGCAGTGCTGAACGCAGGTATATTTCATGCTGCTGGTCTCACATATGAATGAATTACAGGGCAAAAATCATCATGTTTCACTCCTGCAGGGTTGAGCTGCAGAGTGTTTTACTTTTCAATCATTAATCAGAGCAGAAGATACCATTAATGAGACCTCCCTTAACATGATGACGGCTACTTCGGGTTATCAACAGTGGCTTCATCACATAGTTACTCAAACACAGCAGTTAGTAGTACAATTTGGGGGTGCCTGTACTTTTTTTTTTGTATTTTGTCTGTTGTATAGCAACATTTCAGAGTGAAATATTATACATTTCACTCCTTATGAAAGCTGCCACTTCAAATGTCTTGTTGAGTGGATGATTCATTGGTTAATGATTACCTGACCAACTGCTGCAGCTCTGGATGTTAAATTGCATCAATAAAAATGATCCAGTAAAAACACAGTAGGCTGTATTAACAGTTCTTTTGACACTCCTGTAGAAACAATGTTTCTACATAGTATAATAAGAGCCTCTCATGTTAAGAGACACAGAGGTAGGGTTTAAGCAGGCACGGTAAAAAGACTGGAGGGTAATCTTTTCAGAAGATGAAAAAGATGAGAGGTCATCTTGGTACGTACTAGTTCATCACTTTGTGCTGGTCTAAATCAGGGGCAGGTCATCTAAGATGCATCTGTTAGTGGATGCCACATGTCATATGTTGATACCACAATAGTGCATTCATTTCAGTGCTGTACCAAGCTCTCCACGTTCTCAGTGTTTTTTTTTTACTTATATATTTTGGAAACCTGTTGTCACACACCCAATTCCTCTGGCACCAACAGTCACTGCTAAAATGGAAGGAAACCCCCCCCCCCACCACCAAATGTATAACACACCTACTTAAATAACCAGTTGTTGTAATGGATCAGTCTTGTGTGTAACTGCAGCCTTTGCCATTGTTTGTCTTGTCTAGTTGTACACAGTACACTACAGTAGACTATACCACTTAGTTTCTTCCGCATAGTACTTTTATTTTGAAAATTCACATTCACGTTCCTCTGAGTAGAACTGAATTTAATCTGCACTAGTTTCACACAGTAAATGACTCTTTAATGAGTATACTTGTTGCAGCTCTGGTACATAGTAAACTTTCAGCGGCAGACTGAGCCACAGTCACGGAGCAGCTGCTTCCTCAGCGACAGTCTGTGCTCACGTCACTTTCACTCCTCGCGCAGGTAACCGGGCTCACCTGGCGCCACGGCTCAGCTCCACGCTGCCTCACCACAGACTCTGTGTGGACTCAAACAAGTGGAAAACGCGGATGTGCGGACACAACAACAGGTTTGTTTGTCGCTGTTGTTGAGAGTTTGGAGCAGTGACCTGAGAGAGAGAGAGCAGCGTCCTCACCTTTCTGGACTTTCCCGACTCATCCACTTCCCGCTCCATCGAAGGTATCGACACTTCAATCATTGGGAAATCTTGCTCCAACACCATCGGACAGTTGTCAGCTGACTGAGTCCCTCTGCGCGCAGCTGATCGACACTTCTCCCGAGTTTCCCCTGCGCCTGGCCGCTGTAATGGAGAAGCAGCCGCCTGCCTGCGGTGGCTCTGCTGCGGTGGCTCAGTGCTGCGGTGGCTCAGTGCTCCCCTCCTGAGCTCAGCTCCACCTACAGTCACAGCACCGAGAGACGGTGAATGAGCAGCCCGCTGTGGAGGAGGAGGTCCACCCAGAGGAATGCGTGGTGCAGTCTGCTGCTGAAGCACCACAGGCTCCTCACACACTCAGCTGATACTCTGATTACTGTGGGTAACGCCTGGATCCTGATGGAACAGTCATTTAAACCTGCACACATTCACATGGCTACAAACAGGATTTGACCCCCCCCTCCTTGAATTGCTATATATGTTTGTCTATTACCCAAATGAATGTCTCCTTTTGGCTTTTGAGCTGACAGATGTTTAAATGCTCTAGACTAGGCTTTTTAATATGGCCTGTCACATATTAGTACAAACTCTGATGAACTGGCAGAGGTAATGGATTTCACATGTCACTGATATTATTTCACACAAGCACCATGTGATATCCATGTGATACTGTCCCCGGACTTTTAATACTCATTGTATCCCCCTGAGCCAAAAAGTTTGCCCAGGGAAACCATGAACCCTGTCTCCATGTGTTTGTGAGTCCACTGGTTGCCACTTTGGGAGGTTTAACTTCATAATTATTTTGGAGGTTGCAATTCAGTATCTAAATTAGCAAATGATCTAATCTCAAGAGCTCAATAAATGGATAATGAGTGGCTTTCACCTCAAAATGACATTAGTAATCCAAATTTACATTGATAGACTTAGCTGCCATCTTTGGTTTATTGAATTGAAACACGTTTTCCGAGATTAAAGTGATGCTTTATTTTTTAAAAAAAAGCACCAGCCAGCATGGAAACTTGTACTTCAACCCTCTGCTCATGGGCACAGCTACACAGTCACATGCCACTTTCAAATCCAGGTTCACTTCCCAGTCTGACTGAAACCTAAAGTAAAACAAAAAAAAAAACTCACTGGATGTAAAAAGGGATGTAAACCCAGACCACGTAACTCTGGACTGTGCTCACATCCTGTCAGAGCTCAAACCTGAACCACACCGTTAGTTCAAGTAGCTGCAGATTCACACTGCTCTCTGAGGAACAGCTCTCTGCCATGTTTCCTCTTTCACAGCTCAAGTCCTACACACCGATCATTTTCCATGTGTTGATCTCTACCACAGTCACATGCTCTGTGTGTGACGTGTCATCATGGGATTTATCTCCCTTGTCCTCTGTTGTTGCTCACTGTATTGTCATTCGAGCAGAATGGCTTACTTATGCAGCTCTGAGAGGATATGTGACCTTCCAGAGTCACAAATCACAGCCAGGTAAAAATGTAACAATGGTTTTCTCATCTTCTTGTTGTGTCATCACAGTCTGGTACTACGACTCATGTGAGCCAGTGTCTGAAGTGACGCTGTCAGCAGATACAGGCCATACACATTAACTAGAAGGAGGTCAGTCCGGGTGTTGTGGCTGGATCAGGAGAAAGATAGCCATTAGTTTTGGGGAAAACACTGATTTGCTTTCCTTTGCTGCAGAATTAGTTGACGTGACTTCCGTATCTGTTATCATCCTGTTTCCTGTTTGGTGATTGAGTCTCCTGCCTGCCTTCCCTGCCTCCAGCCCTCACCTGACTTCCACCTGCTCACCTCTATTCCTGTGCTGTGATTGTCTGATGTACTCTCTGCCACAGTATCCAGCCCTCAACCTTCCTCTCATTTGTTTGTTTCCTGTCTTTTCTTGCCTTTTGTCTCCTGCTTGCCTCTTTGATTTATTTTTCTCATGATAAAACTGTTTTTCATTTTTGACACATCTATTTTCCTTGTGCATGTGTGGGACTCCTGCAGACACTGTGCCCACAATCCAAACACATGCAGGTGAACTGGGGACTGAGACATGTTTCTACATTTCAGCCCACATTTCACAGGATCTGATGTGTACAGCAACATTATAGACTTGTGTTTTTCCTCATTTAATCTAGATATAGACTGACAAGAAAAACACAATCTTTCTCAGTTTGGGAACAATTACAAAGATTCATTTTTTTTGAAACTGTTAATTTTAGTTGATGAAGACATGAACTGAGGTTGTAATTTCTTTGTCATAAAACAGGTGCAGCGGTTGCTGTAAAAAATCCTAAAGTGTGAAATGTGAAACCCTGAAGCTGTGTTGTGTGTGCTGGTATCTGAGCGCCTTCATTCTTTTCAGTGGAATGTGAAGGCAGGTCTCCACAACTTCACACATTGGAATTTTGTCATTTCCAGACATGCCAGCCGGCCTGGGGAGCGTGATGCAGTTTGTCAGAGCCCGTGTGTGAATGAAAGAAAGCACTGTCATCCAGAATAACCGCGTTAGCTGACGCATTCTTGAGCTCTGCACACAGTTCCACTGAGTTGTTTACTGCTACAAACTGAAAGCTGTTCCTCCACATACGTAACATGTTTGTCCTGGTCTAGATCCTTCCTCACACCACAAGTACACACCAGTCTCCAAACTGCCTTTCATGTCAAAGATTTTAGAAAAAGCTGTGTCTGGATTGCTTTTAGCAGCTGTAGAGGAACATTTTATTTTTGATAAATTTCAGTCAGGACTCTGGAAGTACCACAGCACAGAAACAGCTCTGTTTAAAGTGACCAGTGATCTTTTAATAGCAGCTGATAGTGATAGTGATAGTTTAAATAGACTGAGTATCAGTTACAGCTTTGAAGTGGTTTTACTCATACTTTTTAAATCGAATGTTCTGTGTCACAGCAAATAACTACATGTCTTCTTTTACTACGCTGAAGTACGACCTGCCTCAGGGCTGTTTTGGGACCAATTCTATTTTCATCATACATGCTTCCCCTGGGGCAAATAATACAAAAACTTGGCATGTCTTCTCATTTTTATGCTTTGATTTTAATGCATTTTTATGCAGAAATTGAGTGCCTTATTAGACTGTATCACTGCTGTTGCAAACTGGGTGTCTAATAATCTTCTCCAACTTAATGACAGTAAAACTAAGGTTCAGTTAATTGGGTCCCAGCAGATGACCAAACAGATTCTGTCATCTGCTACTGGATGGTGTCAAATCCTCTTTAAAAATCCTTGGCATTTGGTGTGACAGCAATCTGAGCTTTGGACAGCACACTACAAAACCTGTACAGTCTTGCTTTTATCATCTTAGAAACATTTCAAAGATTCCATCTTCTTTATCTTTTAAAGACAGAAATGATTTTACATGCTTTTATTTCACTACTCTTAGCAAAAATAAATTTGTGTGGAAAAACCAGGCAGCATCTCTTAAAATGGAAAAATATATGATGCAAACACTCGCTGATGAGGTATGATGAGACAGTGCTTCTCACTTGAGCAACTTTTTTTCTTCTTTTTTAACATCTACAACATGTGACTTTTTGCCAGTAGGTGTCTCCCCTGGACTTAAAGGAGAAGTTCCTTTTGTTGCAACCTGGACCTTATTTCTAGCATAAAATACGTTCATTTACTCACCCGAACAACTTTGGTGTAACTTGGAGTCCTTCAGACGATATTTAGATCCATTCAAGATCCATGTATATCCATATAATGGGAGTGATGGGGATGCAGCCTCTAAATAAGACATTGTCTGCTGCGGCTTTTCACTGACCTTTGACGCAGCGCAGCTCATTCTGAGACAAACTGCACACATTTTTTCGTATGTACTGTCAAATTCACATGCAGTAATAGTCTCTTATATTAATCTTTGACCCCATGTTCTGTTCTATTATGTTGTTAAAACATATACTACACTGCATGGAACACAAGAGACATATTTATTCCATGTTTTTATTCTATTTCTAAAGAACTTTCAATAATTCACTTCAGATATTTAACCACAATAAGAAAAGCCTGCAGTGTGTCTCAAACAAAAGGTAAGCCTAGGTGCTATGACAAGTTTAAAAATATATGGTTTGATATTTTTAGTGGAGTGTGGTTTGAACTTTGACTTTACACCATTTGCTCTCTGGAGACTGCATAGTGAATTACCTCGTCCAGACTATACACCTGTAAGAAAAAGCAGGAGAGAGAGTTGGACCTGTGTACAGTACTGTATGTTGTGATGTGTTGTGCTGTATTTCTCTTCTCAGTCGTGAGTCTCACTTTTTAAGTGAATTGCAGAAAAATGTCAGATTGTTGCATGAGTTGATCCACTCCCTTTTCCTTTTACCCCTATTGTCTGCAAAGACTACAGCCTTTGTAATAGGCTATGTATAATATCAAATAAGCCACCCCAACTTTACCTGCTTGCCGCTTCCCACAGTGAAGTTGTTAAGCTTGAAGACAGTCACTTTTCCATCACTGTCTCCTACTAAGACGCAGTCGGACCCATCAGCCAACAGCAGGGCTGTCAGCTTCACACCAGGTGTGGCTTGGTGCACGATGGTTGGCTCAAGGCTAAACAGAGAGGTTTGCATTTAGTGGACACAGGATTATTTCTTGCTCACATCAACCAAAGAGTCGCATTAGTTGACAGTAAATGAGACTGTAAGTGTGAAACTGACACTTTCTCAATCAGACAGACTCACACGCAAGTATTCAGGTCCCAGATCTCCACCTGCTGTCCATTAATGGCTGCAAACACCGTGGAGTGGTTTGGGGACCAACTGACGGAGTATACAGCCCTCTGGGCGGAGGTGAAGCTTATCACTGGGGTGGGGTGGCTCTGCCTCCACAGCTGGATGGTCCAGTCAGAGGAGCAGCTCAGGAACACATCAGGACTAAATGGAGACCATTTAATGCGGTTCACCTGGACCTGAGAGAGCAGAATGTGACATGTAGAAGAATTATGGCAATAATTGAAGTCTACACTTTTTACAACTACTGACTTATTGCAGAAATAAATCAGTAGTTGTTCAGCATTGTACTTGTGGTGTTGATTTGGCGATTCTTGTATTTTTAGGATTTTAATTTAGTTACAGGAACAGATGGCATGTGCAGCCATTTACCATTTGTGTTATCCACACAGACTTACAAAGTGTTTTTGGTAGGTATCCAGAAAATGCTGACTGTTGGAGAGAGAGCACTTGTGGATGAGCCCAGACTGTGTGCCAATCAGATAGATGCTGGATTCCTGCAGGAGCAGTATACATAGTGAAAGCAGGAGAAACACAAACGGAAAAACAACAAAGTGTCTTCTATGAGAACTGAAACTAATAAGACTCCTATTCTGAAGAGCTGTTTCATTTAAAACCAGCTTGAGATCAAATACATTTGTGACCAACTTACTATCGAGTGGAAGTCAATACAAAATCCAGGCATCAATGATGTTACAACTCTGCCTTGCTTCTTCTTTCCTTCATCCTCGTTCATTTGTTTATCAGGCCTCTTCAGCTCCATCAGGTCTAAGAACACATGAACAACGTATACTATGCATAGCTAACCTATAGATTATGTTCATGAGAGCAATTATTTTTCACATGATGATTTTAACTATTATCTTTTAAAGCTGACTACAGAGTCAGGTTAAGTGATAGAACTGAGGCTGGACTTTGTTGGTTTTTCTGCCTTTTGAAGCTAAAGCTTACCTGAGCATGTTTTCACTGGCAAATGATGCAAAAGAAAACTTGATTTCTGAATCTTCTATGTCTGCTGTTTTATTGCCACACATGAAATTGTGATTGCACTGTTGCCACCACTGACAGGTGCATACTGCAGTACCTATAGATTCGAGGCCACTTCTGCAGAGGTGCCACTTCTTAATCTTGCCATCTTCTGACACAGAGACAAGGGCTTCCACCGTCTCCACCCTGATCTCATCCTGCCTGCTCCACTGGACCTGCCACACCGGTTGCAGGTGTTTGTTGAAACAATCTCTACAAAACAAAAAAAAAATAAGAAAGCTCAAAGAAAATAGGTTTAGGTTTATAGCAAGAGCTAGACTTATTGATTTGAATTTTTCATCATCATTTCTATGTTCACATACACACAGTTCTCACCTGCTGCTGGTGAAACATGCCCTGTTGTCTGGAAACTGGATGTCGTAGATTGCAATGGTACCATCAAACATCCCCACAGCCAGGTGGCTGGGGTTGTTGGCTGAGAAAGCCAAGCATGTAACAGAACTATGACAGTGGAAGATGTGTTCTGGCCACTGTACAAGGGACACAATTACAACTGCTGTCACTACAGACACAACTAAACTGGTGAGTTTATTACTTTTATGGTGTTCATGTTTTCTAAATCAATTTAAATTTTCCCTCTCATTCAATCAATACGCTCACACACAAATAGCTACCAATGTACTGGCCTGGTCTTTAGAAGCCATTTGGATTTCAGTGCCCTCCTATTACCACATTTAATACCCGTGTCCTCTTCCTAACATTAGCACACTAGTGGCCTGACATAGGGCCCACAAGATTGTGACTGAAAGGAATCAAGAAGCAATATGTATAAATATCAATATACCACTGGGTTCTTGAAGGACCAGCAGCAGATCAGTCCTGGTTTGTTCTCCTTTAGCTCACCATATCCCACAGCAAGGAGGTTCTTATAGAGCATCCAGAGCACAAAGAGAGTGGTATACGTGAGGAACAAGACATGTGACCAATACCAGAACTTTCTAAGCAAAGACAATAATGAGATATTAGTTCCATAAAGATAAATATTTGCCCAGTGTAACTGCAAAAGTACACTGTTAAAGTACAGCAAAATGCAAGCTGCAAGTATATTAGTATTTGCTTGTGAAGAGTTAAATAGTGACAACATGACAGTGGAGTACAGGATTTGTTTTTGCACTCATATAAAACAGCAGCAAGTGTCATGTTTCGGTGTTACCAGGTCCATCTTGTTCAAGGAGATGCTGTTAATGTTCCAACCACTGGTGAGCTCACAGCTGAAAGCCCACAGACATTCAAGTGATGGAGGTAGACTGCTCTTCTCTTCTTCCTTAGTCTGATCCACAATCCTCGGCTTCTCTGCACTGTAAGAGTCTTTAAAAAATCACCATTACTACAGTTTTTATTCACATACAATTACATTTGATAAGTCACCACTGTAGAAGAAGAAAAAGGAGCACAGGCACAGAGTTTGAACTGTCAGACTGGTACACCTGCACCAACACACTGAGAGATCAGGTGGAAGCTTGAGCTTACCGTCTAGAACAGGCAGCTGTTTGTAGGCAGCCAGTTTGGGTTGAAAGATGTTTGCCATGACGTTCCTCATCATGATGAACAAATTGTGCTGGATAGACTCTGACCCCATGATTTCTTGTGGGTTGGGCTCAACACTTAGACTCTTCAAATAGATATCTGTTTCTAACTGTGAGTTGATGGCACTGCCTGAGGAAATTAAACATGAGAAAATGGCACACGCCTGTTATTGTGACACCAGCTTTAATCATAATGCCATGGAGTGGCCTCTCCAGTCCAGGGGAGGTAAGCCACGTGCTGTTACCTGTGTAGATTGAGCTGCTGCCGTTGCTGCTGCTGCTGCTGTTTACTTGACTGTTCTCCTGAATGTTGCTGGTGCTCAAAGTACTGTCTGGATCATTCTCCTTCTCACTTTTAGCGGTTTCACTTTGTGTAGATAGAGAATCATAGATGTCCCAGGCAGTGGCAGTTGTACCTGTGGATATGAAAGAACATCAGCTATCTAAAACAAACTAAACAATAACTAACCAATAAGTATCGGTTGTGTCTAAATGCTGTGGCAAAACCTTGATGGACTGTAATGAAATAGTCTGAGGTTTAAAAAAGCCACCTGAGTAAATCTATCGAGTCTAAACAGAAAATTGATTAGCACATTACGCTAGAAGTCGCTGTATTTGAAAACACAAGTTTGCAGTTTAAACATATGGAATTAGGTCTCATAATCCGAACAAAAAAAAGATGTCCTTATTGTTATTGATGAAATTACATAATTTATCATTTACAAAAACTGTATACAAAAGAAAAAATGAAGCCTAACCGTTCTCCACCGTGACAACATGTCGACACTGGATCTGTTTGTCTTTGAGTTCTCCATTGAACGTCTGCATTGATTTCACCACATACTTATCACTGTCCATTCTGTTCTTGCAAAGCTCAGCATAGTGAATGTTTCTTTCTCTGTAACAAAAAAATATGAATGAATATCAAGTTTGCTACAAAGAATAAAATTCGAACAATTAACATAAACTGATCATCTTTACACCTACTTTACAATAAGTAATAATAAAGTACCACTTCTATACATGTTATATGGGTTTCAGATCCTGTTTGATATTTCAGAAAAATCTGTGAACATAGCCATTTACTCACTTAACTGCTTCTCCCTCATCAGCATCTTCTGAGATACGAGTGCTGGGCATGTCCAGCAGTGAAGTTATATCTGATTCAGTGAGATATATGTCTACTACCATATGTAACTCCTCTTCTGTAATGTGTTTTTTCACACTGTCTGTTTTCCTTGGAAACACTGGCAAAGGGCAAAGAAAAATAATGTATTCATACTGAATAAACATCCAAATATCTGCTCCATAAATGTCATTTTATTGCATTAAAATTGTGTAGATGCTGCAGGGGGCAGTATTCTATTACACATAACAAATAAAAAACTCAAATTACCATATGGAGTGGGTATGTCCAGTTTAGGAAGACCATCCTCAGTGTTAGTAGGTGGTAATTTGTCACAGAGGCTGCTACTTCTAAATGAGCTGCAAAACAAGTCATCACTGTGTCAGAGGAGATACATGCATGGATGTAAGAAACAGATTAACTATTAGATACAGTCATTGTATATGTTTATGCAACAATATATAACAGGAATGGGCAATTCATTCCACAAAGGTGTGGCCCTTTGTGGAATGAGTTGCCCATCCCTGACATAAAACTATAATTCCTACTTTTATGGTTTTCTTCTCTTCAACTAGTGTTTTATAAGTGTCAAAGTAAAATGATGTTTTGCAGCTTTACTACTGCCACTACAAATGACCTGCTCTTTGATCATCTAGACAGCCAGTGGACACTGTGTGAATGTTACCACCTGGAAGAACGTATACTGTAACTTGATTGTGAATGGTCTGATCCTGAGCCGGAAAAGTTTTCATCCAGAAAGAATCTGCCCTGTTTGGGCTGTGTGTCCCCTGACTCCACATGATACAGCGGCTGAGGAGTAACATCACTGCCTTCTTCATCCAACACCTGCAGAAAGGACAACAACAAACGGAAGTGGGAAAAAATCTATATTTATGACTGGTAATACAGGAAATACATTAGCACTAAATGTGAATATAACATGCAATTGAGTTTCAGACTTTGGGGTAAATTATACACAGCAAAATATCTTCCTGGCTTTTTGAGAGAATTCATCTCAAACAGAGATTTACTGAGATTATTAAAATGGAAAGAAAAAAGACAAAAAAACAAACAAAAGTGCATACATCACTGTACCATACAAGTGTCCAAACTATTTTGAGAGTAATTATTTTTCTATAGCTTCTTGTTTACTTAATATATTTTACTTATATCAGCAACAAGGTGGAAATAGTTCTACAATCAAAATACTGAAAATGTAATAAATCAAACATATATAAAAATGAATGTGGGACACTTACATGCCCTATAAGTGCCGGCCCGTTGTTATTAAATGAGATCAACAGAGTAGTTTGATGCAAATAATGAAAAAGAAGTCACAAGCTAAAAGTGTTGGGAACCATTTGACCACTTGTGTATTCTTTGAGAATCCAATTTATAATGTTTTACTCAGGGGTTCCCACTCTTTTCTTGAAATCATTTTCCAGGACATTTTCAGCTGCTACAGTATGACAGACACTTTACTATGACATACACTAACACATCCCCCCATTCATGCTTTGGAGAAGTGTTCGTTTTGACAGTTCTCCCTTATTTTGTAAATGATTGTTTCTATGTTTATTCCTCTCTGACCCCCAGAAATCTGATTTAATGTGCAGTCTATGGTTCTAACTTATCTATGTAGTATCTGACATGCTTAGAAAAGCTTAGACAAATTTATCATAAAACAACGTTTGTTTGTTTTTTGTTGTTGTTTTTAAACAACACCCAGGACAGCTCTCTGCTCCTCTATCAGTCACTCAGCAGAGGAGACAGGGAGAGAAAGCTCTCATGCTCGCCGTCCAATACTGGTAACACCATCACCTCAAAGTCTCTGGTTAGTTTTCTCGCTAGGCTCTTCTTTGGAAAAGAAAAGAAATCCTTAGCGAGGTCTGAAAAAGTCAAATAGAGCTCTAGTAGCTTATGTCACGATGTGATAAATTATTTTCCAGGACAACTCAGGCTTTTCCAGGACATTTGACTTTTTTTTCCTTCTCATTTTCCATAAATTTGTCGACCATTTTCCAGGTTTTCCAGGACGTGTGTTAACTCTGTAGCGTAACTTCTGTCAAATTAATACATGAGGTAAAAGGCGCGGTATTCCTTTTTATATATCTATAGGTATTCCCTCTGGTAGGTGACAATCATGGATGTATTGCGGTTACACAGTTACCCGGACTGTTCTTCCGGAAGTGTCATGGCCGCGGCCTCGGCCGTTGCTCTTGCCGTTCCCGCCACGGTCCAAGTTGTTTTTTCCAGTTTGAGAACCAGGGAACCTCGTCGTGTGTCTCGCGCTTTGACCGTATCCATGCGTTCCTGATGCCGACATGTAACTTGCCCGAAGAGACCTAGCACAGACCAACAGTTTAGGAGGTGACCTAGCTAACTCCGTGTTTCGCCTGAACTAAAAACGATGTGCTTGCATTGATAAAATCATTTGTTGTTAAATTGTCAACTCACGGGTTAGGTGCACTTTTCCTCATTTTCCCCAGAAAGGTTTTATGCTCTTTGTGTTCTTTCTCCTGTCGAAGCTAACTACTGGTGTATTTCACTATTTTTTACCCCTCAAACTGCCGATTCCTACCGGTGCCCTACGTTGCCACAGCAACGTGACGAGTCTGTCCTCGTGCCAGTTCCTAGGAGACAGCAGTCAGGTGAGTCCCCTCTCTGATAGGCTCTACAAAACCGATATTTGGGCTCCAGCTGGGACGAAGTGAAGGGGTGCAAATTAAGTGATGAAGGAGCATACAGGCATTTCAGTAAAGTACAATACACAGGTCACTGTCTTCTCCATGATAGTGCAGCTACTGAACCAGACGAAGAGACCATTTCAATCAGGCATGTCAAACTTATTCCACAAAGGGCTGGTGTGGCTGCAGGTTTTTGTTTCAACCAAGCAGCAGCACACCAGACCTGACTCATTTAATCAACTGATCTCAGTCTTCAGACAGTTGATTGGTCAAACTGTGTGCTCTTGGTTGGCTGGAACTAGAGTGCCTGGAGAGTCCTCTCTCCAGGCACTCTAGCTGGAACAAAAACCTGCTGCCACATGGCCCTTTGAGGAATCAGTTTGACTTTGAGTTTCACTATATTCTAATTGTTTGAGATACTGAATTTTAAATGTAAGCCATAATCATTACAATGAAAAGAAATAAAGACATGAAATATTTTAGTCTGTGTGTAATGAATCTATGTAATATATGAGTTTCACTATATGA
>OMNW01014193.1:0-13674 GCA_900303245.1 Selene dorsalis
CAGTCCTAGTCACATGCTTTATGTGGGAGCTGAAGGAAAGATCCTCGTCAAAAATGACTCCAAGGTTCCTCGCAGTTGTGCTTGAGTTCAGGGTGATGCCATCCAGAGTAGCAATCTTCTTAGAAAATGTGTCCCTGAGATGTTTAGGTCCAAACACAATGACCTCTGTTTTGTCAGAGTTCAGAAGCAGAAAGTTAGAGGACATCCAGGATTTGATGTCTTTTAAACAATCTTGCAGATTGATGGGGCGGCTTCTGTCGTCTGGTTCTATAGATAAGTAGAGCTGAGTATCATCAGCGTAACAATGGAAGTTGATGAAGTGCTTATGGATTATATCCCCTAATGATGATCTGGTTCAGTATAGCGGTGTTAACTAAGGGGAAGACATCCTTGAGCAGTCGTGTTGGGACTGGGTCAAGCAGACATGTAGCTGATTTGGAAGAGGTGATTACAGAAGTTAAATCTGACAGGTCGATGGGGGAGAAGCTGTCCAAGTAAGTATTAAGTCCAGAAGGTGCTTCTATTGGAATTGTAGTCTGTGGTCCACTGTTGCCAATCCATGTTCTGATATTTACAATCTTATCAGTGAAGAAGGTTAGGAAGTCATTACTGCTGAGAGTCGGAGGGATGCATGGCTCAACAGCACTGTGGTTCTTTGTCAATCTGGCCACAGTGTTAAAAAGGGATTGTTCTTTTCTATTAATGATGAAAAGTATGTGCTTCTGGTTTTACAAAGTTCTTTTTTTAGGCTTTCCAGGCTTGATGGTCTTCCTTGTGTTGGCTGGAATGTGTTTTCTTTTCCAGCTGTCTGGTCTTCTGCTGCAAGATGCACAGGCTTGAATTGTACCAGGGAGCTATTCTCTTCTGGTTGGTGACTTTCTTTTTCCTTTTCTTTTTCTTTGAGGCTATGGCATCAAGTGCCCCAAAGAGTGCTGCTGCAGTGCTATCTACAAGAATGAGTTCTTTAAATTTAGAAACAGCAGTGTCAGATAAACATCTACTGTAGTGGGATTTTTTCCCAGCTAATGTATAATTTGTTAAAGGGATAGTTCAATATTTTGTCAAATTAATCCTATTGCCATAATCCCTGTAGTCATATGAGTAGGTTCATTACCTTTAACTATCGGTGCATGTTGTTGAGATCCGCGGGGCAGAGACACGAGCTGCTCAGCCAACACGATGGAGGTGAACGGTACAAGGTCCCCTGTCCCTCAAAACTCATCAAATACACAATCCAACAACTCCAAAACACTCTGGTGGACAACTTGTGACCTGATTTGATGAGTTTGATGAGGGACAGGGGACCTGTACTGCAGCTGGCATCTCTGCCCCGCAGATCTGAAAACAACAAGCACTGATAATTAAAGGTGATGAACCTACTTCTATGACTATAGGGATTATGGCAATCAGGGAATTTGCCAAAATGTTGACAAATTTGCCTATTGCCATAATGGGGTGATTAGAAGAGTGACTTAGACACTGACGCAAAACCAGGGCAACCCACCTTATAGGGGCGGCGTGACGACATCTACACTTGTTTCTAATTGGTCGAAAGGGACACGTTACAGCCCAGTCCCTCAGTGAGTGCACACAAAGAAAGTGTTACTGTACAACTCCAGAGCTGCGCGAGGCTGTGTGTGGCGAGAAAGAGAGAGAGAGAGAGAGAGAGAGAGACTGTAGGTGAGCGCGTGTAGACCTCCGGAGGCGGGGTCGCGAGGGGGCGGGAGCTTTATGAGATGCGGTCAGATAGTGAGGCGACACAACGGACAGAGCTGGGAAGCAGGTCGGGTTCCATCTGACAGGCGAGCGGGTGAGATGGTGGCGGGTCGCTGACTCACCCTTCACCCCCTTGTTTCACGGCGGTGGGAGAGGAACCGGAGTCCGGAGCGGGGAACGCACATCCACACACTGACACCGCGGACAGAGGGGACCATGGGCTCCGCTTCGTCCTCCTACAGGGTCATCTACCTGGACGTGGATGGCAGGATCCAGAAGGTATGGAGATGCTGCTGCTGCTGCTGTGTGGAGGTCGGTGATAAAACACAGACCCCTATGTTGTGTTGTAGAGTCTACAGGAGCGGTGCTGCAACCAACACTGACTACAAACTCACTCCAATTAAATTCCCAATTAGTTGAAAATAGCACAGTGAACAACAGAGGAGCAGAAGTCACACAGGATCTGACGCTTTGGACAACAATATGACGCAAAGTGTAAATGACTCCACAGCGCTGCAGGGTAATGAGGAGGGAGATACTCTGAGCCTCTCAAGTTGTAATGTTGAGCAGCACAGATGTACAACTGATTTAACATAGACCATAAAACGTCATAAAGCTGCTAAATATTCACAGTTGTAACTTCACAGATCCATTTATAGATTTTATAGAAGTTACCGGCGGTACGTCTCATTTAGTCTCTTATCATGTCTACACTACCTGGGCCAAATGAAAGAGAAGTTACAGTTACAAAAATACAGTAACAAAAATATTATTACTCTATGACCATAAGTCACACTTTATTGTTGTTTATTGTGTATAATCAACATTAAAAAGAGTGAATTCTACCCAGATTCTGTTTGGCCTTTAGTCTAAATGTCACATCTGTTTATCACTGTGAAACACTTAACCTGCTAAGAATAGCTTGTTCGTAGAGAGGCCAGAGTTATGATGATGTATGAATCATCACCATTCATCGTAACATCACTTTTCTCCTTCTGTGTGTGTCAGATATAGAGACACAGACTGCTGAGTGTGAAGTGATGAGCATTTATCATCATTACAATAAACAGAGGTGTGTTTGGATGAGTTCACTGCTCTGTCAGAAGCTCCGACCTGAGGCTCTGCAGCAGACAGAAACACACCTCAGTGTGTTCAGCACGCACACACTTTTCATATGAATCCAATACATGCAAATTATTAATCCAACTAAATATGTGAAAATCGAAAGGTAGAGGGTCCAGGTTGCTATATGTCCCGCACATGGCAACCTGGAGCTGTTGTGTTTGTACCTCAGAGGTTTTCAAAAGAGAGAAGCTGCAGAGAAATCCAGTGTCTGCAGACTTCTCTGTCTGAAGCCTGAGGGCCTGAGCAGTGTTAAACAGACCTTTAATTTTACCTACTACTACCGTTGTCTTGTCTTAGAGTAAAAGTCTTCAAACCTCAGGTGATGTTTTGTCTCCTGCTCTGTAGAATCTGACATGTGATTCAGATAAAGTCTAAAAGACCGGAGTTCAGTCAGTGATGTGACATGTGAACATTGAGGTTTGATAGTAAATATTTTAATATGTTTTTAATCATGTGGGCCTGAGTAAGCAGAAGGAAACTGAATTATAAATTGCAGGATGTTCACTGGAGGCTTTTCATTCTCTCATTGACTCATTATATCCTGTTCATGATCACAGTTACTGGTGTTCAGGTGAAAATCTAAATACCACTGCATCCAGATTTCTTTTAATGTGAACCACACCACACTGCTACGGTGAAACATCACTTCATCAGGTTCAGAGACAGAAACTTCCCAGCAGCCTGTGAACATTAACATTCAGACTGTGAAATCTAGACACATCTCAACCACAGCTCATTCAATGCTGAGCACTCATCAGCACTCAGTGTCTCATTACTGTGGACATGTCTTGCTCCAGATTGGACAGGTGAGCAGCGACTGCAGCACCATAAACAGCCATATACTCAGGTTTATGCCTCACTGACAGTTTGCATTTATGACGTTGTGTCTTTATGGAGTTCACACGGTGCATATATCTGTGCATAAAAACATGTCATGGCCTCATGCAGATTATTTCCCAATCTGGAAACATGTCATGAGTTTCAAGCAGGAGATGTTTGGAGTATGGAGTCCTCGAGGTACAGAAAATCAGTAGGACAGAGCCTGAACTTGTTTCGAAGAAAAAAATTAATTACAGAAACTGCATCGCTCACTGAAATTAATCAATCACTGAATGGGCGTCTGTATGAGCTCAAATATATGCTGTTTAGCCTTTAATATGCAGGATGTCCTTTGTAATAGAAGGCCTGATAAAATCTGATATCATCTCTCATATGCATTGAGTGGTGCTTCACCTGTGCTTTTTTATTTGTATTTATTTTCTATAAGTATTTTTTGGGGCGTTTTTGCCTTTAATTGACAGGATAGTCGGAAAGACAGACAGGAAATGGGGAGACAGAGGGTGCTAATCCCCGGGGGGGTTTGAACCAGGGCCAACTGCAGCAGGGACTATTGCCTCTGTATACGGTGCACCTGATAGTTATGTTTCACTAGGTAAATGCCCAACAGATAGGATTCAGTAAAAGAGCGTGAACCTGTTGATTGAGACACTGAGACACACACTGACCACTCAGGTTAGGGCGAGCCTTTGACCCTGGATTCATTGTATCTCAGGCAGAAACTTGATAAAGAAATATGAATTGTAATTGTCTTTCTTTCATTTACAGTGGAACTTGTGTTCTTCACTTGTTTTGCATATTGATCAGTGTGTTTAATCACGATGTTCAGCTTTGTTCCGTGCTCTCATTGTCCTCTGCGGGTATTGTTTCTCCTGTCATCTCTGGTCCTCATTAATAATCACATTCTGGTTCAGGCTTCATTTGCGAACATTGCGTCTTCTTTATTTGCATAATAATAACAGATTAAAGGTGCGATATTATCGTCATCATCATCATCACAATCATCATCATCATCATCATCATCACCACCCTGCAGTGTTTTTATTGAAATGAGCCGCAGCACCTTAAAAAGACGAGGAAAATAAAATGAATCTACTTGAATCGTCAGTCACTTGTTCAGCAGCGACCCACAAAATCACAGTTCTGCTGCTGAAAGAATTAAAAACTCAAGCACATTCAGCTGTTTTCAACAGCTGTGGTTGTTTCCTCTGGGAGCTGCTCGTCATGGTTCGTGGACACTTATTCAAACGAAGCTGATCCCATCGGGACCAGGACAGTCCCCTGGAATCCAGGGCTCATGGATGAAGGAGCAGTAAAATGTTCCAACCAGAGCCGCAGTGATCGGTCAATTAATTGATCAAGAGAGAATGAATGAACTGATAAGTGTTTTAATAATGATTAAACTACACACATTTATCTGCTCTGGACTTTGGATTGTTTCTCAGACAAAGCAGAACCAGATCAACTCTGAACGAAAGCTTCATTGTTTGGTTGTAAGATGTGATGCAGGCTTCTTGACCAGATGAAACTCAGATGCAGTCTGATGTGTTTCTCCTTCTTGTCCTCGAACAGTGCTCAGATGTGTGTGGTGGTGTTGGTCTGTAGTTCACAGACATGATTCTCCATTGTTTTGACTGGGGCATTATTAGATGTTGACTGGTCGCTAAGAGCCAGACTTCAACACTTGTTACTGTGGTCCTCTGTGAGTGTTCCTTAGGACTGTGATATGTAACATTCATTGTATGTTCTCTTAAATGAAAGCCACAGAGTCTAATAATACATTAGTTCATAATATGTTTAATTTTAAACCGCAACTTTTTTTTTTATATCTAATGCTCTCTGCACTGTATCCACTTTTTACATGGACCCTTTGATGTAGTAGTTGGAGCGTTTGGAAGAGCAGTACCAACCCCAATAGCCATGCCTACAGATAGACATGATGTGTTTCAGTGTGGTGTGGGCGCAGTGGTGTTTCTGAAGGACTGACTTCCACCAGCCCCTGTCACTTTCACCTGTGACACACTGCCAGAACCAGACCACTGAAGTGCTCTTTGACCTCCCTCCTCCTCCATCAGACTCCTTAAGCTTGCCCCCACCCTTGCACTGCCCAGCCTCTTCATTTCATCTTTCACTGCCTGCTCTTTGACACCTTCACATGAACGTCTCCTATTTCTGTGTGGGTCATCCCCTGTTGTGTGACATAGATAATCTCTCATCTTCAGTGACTCGACCTTGTTTGTGTAGCAGCTTGAATAACGCTGAATATTTCCAGCTGCTGTGGAGCAGTGTGCATGTACTCTCCTCAGAACAAGAGCCCTGTGCGGGCTCAGGCTGCTCGTTCAGACAGAGTTTCTCCCCCGTGGCTGATCGCTCCACTTTCACATGACTACAATCGACCAGACACTCCTGCTACAGATCAGTTAGCTGCAACACAATGTGCTGTCAACCTTTGCACAATAAAAAATAATTTACATTAATGTTCACTGATAATATTTGTGTATTATCTTTCTCATGTAGTTGAAAAACATCCTGCATTATTTTACATTTTTTATGACTGCTGACCAATAAATCCAAATGTCATCCTCATCATGGACTGAGGCGGCATGGTGATACAGTGGTTAGCACTCTCACCTCTCACCAAGAAGGTGCAGGGTTTGATTCCTGGGTGGTTACCTTGTGATAGACTGGTGACCTGTCCAGGGTGTACCCCCACCCTTGCCCTATGTCAGCTGGGATTGGCTCAAGCCACCCTGCCACCCTGCCACCCTGCCACCCTGCCACCCTGCCACCCTGCCACCCTGCCACTCTGCAACCCTGCATGGGTAAGCAGTTTAGACAGTGGATCCTGCTTTGACTCAACAAAAGGGGACCTGCTATGATAGGACTGATAAAGATTAGTTTTTGTTAAACCTAATCAAGATGCCAAATCAAATCAGTGTATAGGTGTGGTATCTGAATGCAAGTGTTGTGAAAAGCAAAAATACAATACAAAAAGCCACAAAAGCCACAACCAAACCCATACTGTGGTGTGTCTGGAGAAAGGAACAGATGGATTAGTTGGCGGCCAGGACTGATAAACCCTGGGCCACAGTGTTGTTCCAGACAAGCTAATCAACTGCCCTGAGGAAGCCACTAAGGCAGTCACATCATACATCACATTCTGTGAGGATATGATTGTTCCCACAAGGACTGTTAAAGTGTTACCCAGTAAAAAGCGCTGGATAACTAAAGCCCTAAAAACAACACTCGGTGAAAAGAAAATAGCATTTAAATCAGGAAACAGACTTGAATCCAAACTTATTCAAAACAAATTAAATAAAGAAATAAAATCAGCTAAAAGGGCTTGTAAGGAGAGGGTAGAGAGGCTCTTTCACAATGGCAAAGCCAGGGATGCCTAGCATGGGGTTAAAACAATAGACTGTATATAAAAAGGTTAAAACCCTTGCCGGCCTCTCCACCAACTCTTCCACGACAGCTCCATGTGCAGAGGCCTGTGTCAGAGGACCTAAACAACTTTTTTGCAGGTTTGTGTTACCTTATTATTCTAATAACAAGGCAGGGAGTGAGGTTGTCATAAACTTTACCTCTCTCTCCAGCTCAGGTTACATCTGAGTTCTTAATCCTTCAACAACAAACACCCTCATAGGTTACTGCATTACACATCAGTTAACCCCTTACACAACATCTCCCCCTTTGAGTAAGAACAAACACATTATCATCTATTGATTAACAATGCACCTTTGTTTTCCTTATTACTGAATATATGCATAAATCTCCCTGAACCATAAAAAACTCAAAATGACACAATAATAATGTTTATTAGAATGGGTTTATTAGAACTGAAGAAATTCAGCTCTAATAAACTCAAAATCACATCTCTTTTTCTTTTTTCCTTTTTTGAATAGGTTTCACGCCCAATAAAGTCCATTGTCTTTATATGTCCATTTTCATGGGCGGACGTGAGAGTCTCCCTGACCTTGTGACATATACATTGCATTCAGGTGTCTGTATGGTGTGTGTATTTGCATTATTGTCAGCACTATGAGAAACAGTATCATCTGTGGTGGAAGCCTCTTCAGCAGATGATGGCTGCTGGGTTGCTCTCAGATACGACTGAGTTCTCCAGAACAGTCCCTCATCTGTTTTAACAAGATATGCCTTGGCTGATGACTGTTCTATAAGAGTTCTCTGTGGTGACCCACATGCTCAGACCTGGATTCATCTCAGGTTGGTGACGTGCTCTGTGGTGTTGTAGTGTTGCTCCTGTTATCTCTTTCCTTGTGTCTCCATCTTAAGGAACTGTTCAATGTTGGGCCGGCGTGGGCCATCCATGGTTTGTTTGTCTTGATAAACCATGGATCTAAACACGGAAGAACATCTCGCAGCAAATCTTGTGCATGTGCACAAACATCAACAGAGCCACTGGGAGCTACTACTACAACAAGGCTAAAAACAGAGATCAAATTAATTTTTTCCGAACAATTTTTTTTTTATGTCGGGGCTTCAGGACACTTGGGTCAGTATGGATGAGCAGTATGGAGGTATTTGGATGTTTCATGGTGTGTGTTTTTGGACGATTCAAAAATGAGCACCATTTGCTACCATTATATGAAAATCCGTTCTTAGCCGGACGGCCCCCCCCCAGAACTCCTAAAGCCTTTTGATAATTCCGAAAGTTCTCCAAACCCTTCGTACGCATGACGGTGAGTAGAAAATTGGTGAATTATTGATTTTGGGTGAAGTATCCCTTTAACTGTACCTTGGTGGCCTTGGTGGAGGATGTCAAGTGTGTCTTCTCTAAAGCAAGCTGGGGATGACAATCATTTGTCCTTTCAGGAGAAGATCCCCAGCTAGGGACAGATACTGCCTCTCTTTCCAGTAAGGTGTGACGTCAGGTGGAAGGTGGGCCTTGTGAGGCCACTGTGTCTGGCAGTAGTGAATGAGTGTGCTGCAAATAGAGTCTTCTTTCTGTTTCTGTGCCAGCTGCTGCAGTCTAGCCTCAGTAGCTGGAAGAGACTGTCTGGTTAAGTCCACAAATATTTTTATGTCTGCCTCCTGACCTATCTTGGCTTGGGTGGCTGTGTAGCTTATGGGCGCCCTTGACAAAGTGTCTGCAGCAATGAGCTGCTTTCTAGGAACATGTATGATATAATATGTGAATTTCAGCAATCTCAGTCTGAATCTCAGGATTCGGGGGGGGGCACATCCAGTGTTCTTGTACTTAATGGGACAAGGGGTTTGTGATCTGTCTCAATTGTAAACCTCATGCCCAGGAGGTATGATTGAAGGCGCTCACATGCCCAGGTCACAGCCATTGCTTCCTTCTCAATCTGAGCATAGTGTTTTTCAGCATCTGACAGAGCTCTAGAGATGAACTCTATTGGCCGTCAGTCACCACTCTCTGGCTGTTTCTGGATGAGAACGGCTCCGAGGCCGAAGGATGACACATCTGCTGACACACGTGTGTCTGCAATGGGTGAGGATACAGCAAGGACTGAGTTAAGCTCACCGAGACTAATGAATGTAGTCAGGAGTGCACTGTCCTCTGTGAAGGGATGATACCATTATCATGGACACCACCAACACAGTGTTACACACTGTTACAAACGGAACTGGACACCTTTGCCTTGTAGTGTAGAGACAACTGCCTAGACCTAAATGTTTGAAAAACTAAAGAAATGGTCATTGACTCCACCACGTGCACACTCTCAGCAGCTGCTCTACTGGCCTTAGAGTAGAGTCAAAATCCATATCACACAAATTCCTACTGGTGTACTGATACGGCCTATTCTTATTTGTATATCATTATCAACAGTACCGTCCTCAGTTCCTCCATTTGACGCTTTTAAACCTGCTAAACACATGAATGCTTGTTGATGTTCAGGACACAGAGCTGCTGCTCTCGCCAGGACAAACTAACTCAACGGGGCAGATTATACCTTCACTACCAGTTTAAGTCAAAAATGAAAAAAAGCAAGTGTCATGTGGGAACCAGCGTGTGAAAATTTACATATGGCACAACAGCCACGGAAAGGCCTAAGAAGAAGCTGTGTCTCAATTCAGGGGCTGCATCCTGCAGAGAACAAAGTCTATGAAGGATATGTCCACAGGCACATCATTGGTAATTGAGACTTTCTCGGCATACCCAAAGCGTGGCTCCTGTTGCCTAGTAACCTCAACAGCTGCAGCTCATTCTGCTGATAGCTTACTGGAAATTCCTTGCAGACGAGAGCATTGCAATTCATTAGCCACATTTAAAGGACCCTTCGCAATAGGATGGCCGGTCACTCTGAAACACACAGCTATAGAGCTGTCATTGATGTTATTGTTTGTAGAGCTCTAGAAATAAACATGCCTCTCTTTTTTTTTTTATAATTTTCCCCCAGTAGTATTGAAAATGGTACTGAGTATTTTCTGGGTATAGGTATTGAGTCTGAAATTCTAGTATCATGACAACCCTACTACATATTGAGCAAGAAATAGTCTGCAGCAGATTAACTATTTCCTCCTGTGTGTTGATGTCTACTGTGACCAGCTGTTGACTGATATTTTTTTCAGTTTAGTTCAACCAACTTTACTGACCTGACATTTTCTTTACGTTGCCAAAGCACAATTAGAATAATTTGAAAGCATTAAATAATTTCAGTGACATGCAATTGACAATAAAAATTTAAATATCATAAAATAAAATATAATTGTTAATTGAATTAATAGAATTAATGACTTTTGCCCCACTACATTACAAATTTTGTCCTTTATTTTGTCATCAAATGTTAAAGGTGTGATGACGGCCTGTGAATGCCATATGCCAACAATGTTTTAAGAGCAATTCAGATATGGAAAAAAGGTTCATATATTATGACAGAATAAATAGAGATGTAATCTGAACATAGTCTGAGTGGTGGGGGCAGACAGCCATCAGAATGTGATATGTTTTCTCTTGCTGAAAACTATGATCCTCTTTGTCTCAACCAGGTTTATTTAGGCTTTATAGCCGTGAAACCAGTAGTCTCTTAAATGGACTTAAAGCTTCAGTTGGTAACAATTATTCAGTCATATTTGCTGGAACCATCACGATATTCTGCATGATTAAAACGACATGTTAAATATTATAGTCTAGAAATTACGTTAAGTTTTGTTGAGTGCTGTCTGGCGCTCACGCATTTTCCCTTTAAATGGGTCCAACCGACAGTAGTGATACCCTGCTCCGTGAGAAAGCGGAAGTTGAGTGATGTCACTGTGAAAAGGGTCTATGGCGGAGCAGCCGAAAAATGTAAAACTGCCGATGCTGAGGTTCATAGAGGGACCTGACCCATCTACTTACCAACTGTAGCTTTAAAGGTCCGTGCATGATGAAAATTATCACGTCGTATAATGAAAAATCCCATTTTTAGGGGTATTTCTTATTTCATTGACGTAAGACGTGCAAGACAATTCAGTGCAGCAAAGTGTCCGCTTGTTCCTTTATCCAACTTGTACAATGAAAAAAGGAAGTTGAGAGCTGGAAACAGCCTTCAAAGTAAAAGCTGAGACTGAGACTGAGACTGCCAACTTCATGAGGTAAGTTTTTCAATTTTCATTGTACAACTTGGATAAAGGAACAAGCGGACACTTTGCTGCACTGAATTGCATTGCATGTCTTACATCAGTGAAATGGGAAATACCCCCAAAAATGGAATTTTTCATTATACAACATTAGAGGACCTATAAAGCTTCAGTTGGTAACAATTATTCAGTCATATTTGCTGGAACTATCACTATATTCTGATAGTGGTACATGAAATGGGTAATTCAGGACAAAATCCAATTCCTCTGGCTCCACCTACAGCCTGTAATCATATTTGCCAAAATCCAGCGCTCCTGGTGCTGTTCCACCAGTCAGGTAGAGAGGGCAGGAGTAGCAGCCAATCACAACTCGTACATGCGCTGTAGACACATCCCCCCTCCACCCTGAGCGTCGCTATCAGCTTGTCGCAATGGCAGAGGTTCATAGAGGGACATGACCCCCCTCTCGGACCTGACGGTGTATCGTCTTGAAAGTTCTGACCAAGTCGTGGACTGTACACTGGTGAACAGCTTTACCATCTGTACCTTTCATACTATGCTACCATGTCATGTTTCATTTTCTGTCATTGTGTGGTTGTCCTTCAGGTGGTCTTCAGTAGATTCTGCAGCCCATGTGATATCAAGGAACTGTTCTGTACAGCCCTGGGTGTGCCAAGGTAACACACACACACACACACACACACACACACACACACACACACACACACACACACACATACACACACACACACACAGACACAAACCAGTTAACTAGCTGAGTTACCAAGACAGGTGTGGTAAGCATAGATGTTGACACTGTTAATTAGTGTATAATTTGATTCACCTGAAAAAGCAAAGAGCACAGAGTCTCTCATGCTTGGTTAGTCAGTCAGCCAACAAGTCCAATGATCTGTCTGAGTTCCCCTCAGTGCATGAATGTTTTGTTCTGATGGGGGACTGGAGTCCTCTGGTTCTCCTGAACAACTACTTCTTGTAAACCTCTGGTTCTCAGGAGCGGCACCAGCCCCAACAAAATATCCTTGTTGTGGATTTATTGAGAGATCTTAGATGTTTTCATCTGGTCTTTGATGGGCAGGTCATTGAGATACATTCAGTTCAACTTCAACATGTGTTTTTGTCTTCACACAGGAACACTAATCTGTCCCTGCTGGATTCCTCTGGAGCCATGGTGTCCATTGACCCCACCATGCCACACAACACAGAGAGGTACAGGACAACATATTCACAGATATCTATACTGATGAGCTGGTGGACAGAACATGTTGCTGCTGACTGTGTGCCTGTGTGATCCAATCTCTGATTGACTACTGTTGCTCCAGACATTAGAATCCAGTGGACTTAAACATTAATTACTATTATTCAGTAAAAAAAGAACATGTTCTACCACTACTGCTGCTACTACTACTCATACAAGCATTCCATCTATGCATATTTAGTCCTTGCCAAATAATTTCCAAATAATTGAATGACTTGGTGTCCTACTTGAGGTGTCATCAATCCTATGAATGATTCTTCTGGCTCCCCCAGAAAAACCAGAACATCATCAGCAAACAGCACCACTGTCTGTTCAGTTCCTGCCACACTAATGCCCTTGAAACTTCACTTGGCCTTAGGGTTCAATGAATAAAGCAAAGAGGAGGGATTCTCTTTTTGCTTGATAGTTTAATTATTATTTAAACGATATGGCTATATTATTTATATGTTTGTTATAATTATAAGTTGCCTGGGCCAGAATAGGTCTTTTCAGACATTGTTCTTAAGTCAGTCTATATGTTCTCTGTTTGAACACGTCTGACTTGTTGCAGCCACAATGCGAGTTATAGAGGGTTTGGGGGGCTCTGACCCCCCCAAATTACGACTTCCTCCCCCCTAAAAGAGGTACAAATAACAGATTGGTGGGGGATTTCCTTTCTTTTCAGTAATCATAAATATTACAATATGCAGTATTTTCCATATTCATGCCAGGATGATGCTTGCAGTAAAATTTCACACCCCTAAAGTGGACTATACCATTTCACTGTCTGAAAGTTGGCACGTGCATTAAAAAAAAGACTGCGCTGTCTCAGGGAGTTCTCTAAGTTAATGTAAGTAGCTTTCTGGCATTTGCCTGCTCGTCCCCTCTCCAGTGTCTTCATGCAGATTTTTGCTGCTTCCTCAGATTCTTTATCCTCACTATTCCTTCCGACACTCACCGTATGCTGTGCAGTGGTCGGTCCCGTATGTTTGGAACAACTCCTTTTTCTAGCCAAAGGTTCTTTGCTAATCCAGCATTATTTTTTTTCCCTCCTGGTGAATTGATGGTGGAGGAGGCAAGAGTAAAGTTCTTTGCCAGCAAAACATGTCAGCTATGGTCAGTGACAGAGAAGACATTTTGCTGGATACTGTAAGGATTGTTAGACCTCTGTTAACTGAAGCACGTGCCTGTGCTGT
>OMNW01014195.1:0-11857 GCA_900303245.1 Selene dorsalis
TGCTCACACACTGTTTTTCCTGGAGGAGAGTTTCACCCTGCTGCAGGGCTACAGAGGTAATGACTACTAAAAGACAGTATCATTACCCAGACTGCAGGGTGAGATTAACAAACTGCTCTCAGGCAAAGACTCAAACTGCTATTAAACAAAAACTAACAAGCACGAAAATATCTCAGTCAGCTTCTTCCTGAGAGAAAAAGTCTCCAACATGAAGGTGTCAGATGAAATACATTTGCTTAATTTGCTGTAGGCTATTTTGCTAACCACACCAATGTTGCTATGTATGGATATTACAGATAGTCAAAATTTAAACATGACTAAAACTGCATAGATTTCCATCGGTAAAACGATGTGGACAGCACCTTAGTAACTTTTATCATCTTTTCAAGGATTCCAGTAGAGCTGAGGTGATACCGAAAGGTGACATAAAACACTGCAGACAGAATTGTCACTATCATGGTGCGAGACAGGACCCTCTGAATAAACCCACCATTTTTAAACAGCAACTGTACACCACTCACTGCAGCCTGTTCCACTTCTATAGTTTTAGTGTAGCAACCCACAAAACACAAAAAGGAGTCATTTGAGGAAGAGCAATAATATTATAATATAGAGATAGAGAAAATATTATATTAGCTTTGTTGGTATAGTGAGGGGGATACTATCTGCAGTGGAAGAAGTTCAGATGGCACCAGGTGGCACCATGTGCCATAATGATAAAATGGAAATTTGTCGTATATGAAAAATGTCAAACTGCTCCTCAGCTTTTAGTACTTAATAATTAATAATATTGCACCCATCAATACACATATGCACACACTCACCCACATAGGCTCACACCCCTCCTCAACGCAGATCAGGACATTATCCTGGATTGTGAGTAGGAGTTTGGCAGAGTCTGAGACTGAGAGATTTTCTGGAATTGCCTCCAGGTGTGAAACAGCAAATCTGCGTTTTTAAGTCGTCTCCTTCTGGATGAAAAGCTCCAAAGTTCTGCTGCTTTTCTGCTGCTGGTCTTGTGCATTTTTTCACATATGTCTTTTCATCTATTTCCCTCATCTCTCTCCAGCAGCAGGCTTTTATTGTTGTCACAATCTAATAAAGAAGTGCCCCTCTCTGTTGAAGAGCTGTAGCGTTCAGACTGGGCTGTGTTAATAATAAATAATATTTTAAGAGGGAGGGAGAGAGAGCCCCATGCATTTGTGTATATGCAAAGCTTAATTTATTTATGGGCCTTTGTTCCTGCTGGTGTCTGCCTGCAGATGCACAACAAACTGGTTCCCATCAATCACACCAAAACAGCACTTAAAGCGTAATCGCTGAGTTATAGCACAACTAAATGATCAAATATCCATGCTGCTGTAACACACCACTGATGGCACTTCAGTAGGTGGACATCTTCAAACTCACATTCATATACATGTGTTAAAAATAAGTCAGTATGTAGATGTGTTTCCTCTCGACTCTGGCAGGAAGGTCTATTACATCAGACCCTGAGAGTTAATTAATTCACTGGAGAAGCTGAACTTTAATAAAACATGAACGCCAGTGTCTGTTTTTGCTGTACAGCATTTTGTTGGAGTTGCTGTTTGGGGCTTTGACTGAGTTCAGAAAACAGAAAATAAGGAGTGGAAACTGACGTTGTTATGAATAAAATGTAGAATAATCTACTGGCTGCAGTTCTTGTCTTAAATTGTTGCTGTCATTGTGCAGAGAGGGTAAACATTCATCATTACACACAGCCACCAAACAAATCAAATGCCTTTTTGATTCTAAATTTTGCACAAGTGATAATAATTCTATATAACTGCCTGTCACCCCCCCCAAAAAAACAAACAAAAAAAAAAAACAGCTATCAATATTGCTGTCTAAAGTCTGAGGTCGCTGTCACAATCTCATCTCTGATGTCAAATGACTACACAAGTAATTAATGACAGTTGGTGCACAAAAATACCACAACAGACCCAAACTATACCGACACAGAGTGATGATGCATAGTTGGGAGTTAGACCTTTCTGCTGTTGATCCATTAAAAATTGACAGCCTGGCTCTTTGATGCCAGTGCTCAATGCTGTGCAGAGGGCATCCGTTCAAAACCCCATTTCCTCCTGGAAGTCCCATTAAAAAATGGATTAAACCCTCAGCACACCTGCTCATTGACTCCCATCAATAAAAGTGTTTCTCATCCAGCTCAGTGCTCAATGTTCAATGACAGAACATGATAAACAGAAAGCAATATAGTTGGTATATGTTAAGATTTAGAGATAACTGCATTATATGTTGTTTGTAGCATGTGTATATGTGTGTGTGTATAAGCATTGTAGGCTGTTCCAATCAGAATGTAATTTACAGCAGTAATAACAATATGGTAATAGTTATATTGTAATCATAAACTGAACATCTGTAGTATAATGTTTATAATGACATAATTAAATTAAAAGGAAACATGTCACACTCATATTAACATATAGACATAAACACATACACAAATAGGCATACTGATCAATAATACATTAAGAATGTAGAATTAGAATACTTTAATTCAGTGACATAATAAATATATAATAATAATATGATAACTATTAGAGTCATGCAGTAAGGGAGGGAAGAGTTGATGCTTTTTACACTCAGTTACTCAGACAGCTGTGTATTACTTGTCTGGGACAGTTGGGACATTGGGACAATGGGACAGTACAGTTATCTTTACATGGGATATATGGGGTTAAAGTTAAAGAAATTTGGAACTGTAAGAAAATGACTGTAGCTCACAATATGTTACAGTGTGAAAAACAAAGAAATGTGACCAGAATTCAGAGGTGACTGATAATTTGTCAGACCACTGGTCTTCTAGCTATCTTCCTTCTTGTTTGCATTTCTTGTTTTTGGCTTGTCTGAATTTGACTTTGTTTTTCTCAGTTTCAATTTACTTTTTTTTTTCTTTCCTGAGGTTTTGTCATTGTTCTAGACAAATGTGTGGTTGAGCTCTGCTGCTCTTTTTCCTCATTTCAAAGCCTGGACATCAGAGTGCTGCCTCAGTGTGATGCAGACCTGAGGCCATCAGCTACACTGGTCTAAAATCCATTGGTGTCCATTACTACTTGTCACACATCGATGAAGATTTACGCAGCTGTCCGATTAATAGCATATAATGTGTCACACTTGGAGAGATGGGATGCAGCTAGTGTTGATTAAAAATCTGTCATATTTAAATGCATAATGGTAAATCAATAGATTGGACTGATTCAACTTAAATACTTTATGCTACGGTTTGAGTTTAAATGCATTAGCATGAGCAGCATTAGCTCTGCAGGGTTTGGTTTTCTCTGCACCTTCTTCAAACCTGCTAGTTTATGGTTGGCAGACACATTCATGGTAATGTTGAGCTGATCGTGTGTGTTTGCATTCATGAGTGTTTGTGCAGGTTAGCTGTTTCCTTTACAAGGAAAGACACTAATGTGAGGATCAATACTTTCTGAGACCATGAGGAGGAGCCGCATATGAGACATGCACACACAGACACACACAAAGGGATCGCGGAGGGTCACGGAGATGGCACACGCATATTGTGCGATTATTAATGTATATTAAATATATAATGAAGGGTGTGCATTTGCATGTAGGGGAGAGTGGGGTAAGCTGAGCATAGGGGCAAGTTGAGCCACCTTTTTTGCTAGGAAACCATAAGAAAAATTGAGCATGTGACCAAATATTTAGGAGGAAGGTGTCATTTCATTCTGTCTGTGAAGTTAAGAACCACATGGGTAAAGTGGTTTAACATTTATGGCCAAAAAAACATTTTTCACTCTTGAAAGTGAATTCAGTCGATCATAAGCTTCCTGAGAATTGTGTTTACACCAAAAGAGATAATTATACAATTGTTTTATACATGAGTTGCGGTGTCTATGAGCTACAACATGAGGTAGTAAACCCAGCATGATAGTGCAGCATTTTAGCTGTGGGGACTAATAAAGTCAATATGGTAGTTCTGGGGTAAGTTGAGCCACCTGCCCTGTACACTTATTGAGTGTATTTTGTCTGGTTATGTTCTAGATATTAAATCAAGATTCTGGATGTTTATGATTACAATAAGTAAGTTTCTGAGAAGAGGTAAAGCTGTTGATGGTAAGCCAAGCTTTACTTTCAAAGGGAAAGATGAGGGATTCTTCCCAAGATAAAATGTAATCACAAACCTCACTGAGTTGGTGGCTTAGTGAGAAGATCCCAGCTGTTTGTATTCCCCTGCAACCTGGAGAGGTGGGATATTGAGTAAAGGGGGAGGTGGGCAATTGGTGGAAGGGAAGGACGGGGGTGGCTCAAAAAGTGGTCTCAACTTACCCCATACACGGGGTAAGTTGAGACCACTTTTTTTGGACAAGCTATATTATCAACACAGTTATGTTTACACTCATTCTGTCTGTTTGTAGGGGTGCGCAACATCCTGAAATGTAATTGTCTTGATGTAGTGATCCTGAATTTGAAAAGTGGCTCATCTTACCCCACTCTCCCCTACATCTGTATGTGCCCCCTGCAACTGTATGTTACATTCTACCCTTGAAACACAATACAGTGCAAACACAGTGCATTTCTATACTATGAGACCATTTAAAAGGTAAAATGTATTCAAATTATTCCTACAACAGCATAGGTGTGATGGGAAGTTATTCACACGTAAAAAGTAAAATAAAACTACAAAAAATACAGAAACAGATCAACAAAGGATCACACTAATGTGTCCACATTTAGATAAGCAGCAGCTTTTCTTGGTTCTTCTTGCTGCTGCTTTATTGATTTCATTCATCCATTCACCTAAAAAGTGCACCGACTAAATATCACACCCCTAAATCCAGCCAAGTGAACGTGTGAGAAGGTAAACTGTGAAGCATCTAAGAAAAGAAACATCCGACCAAACAGTACAGCTCGGTCAGCTAAGTCACAGTTGGTGGCAGTGAGGCTGTAGGGAGCTGACAAACGAGGCTGTAACTCTCTATTATCAGGTGTGTCTCTACTTGGTTGTGTCGCTGCAGGAGTCAGCGCCTGAACAGCGGAGCTACGCTTTGTTTCAAGACACCTGCTGAGATTTCATGTTCGTGTTTGAGGCTTTTTAGGCAGAAGTTAGGAGCAGAGAAAACTGCGCCGGCCAGAGGGAAAAGATTAATTGATTGTTGTGTTATTTATGCAGGAAAAGACTCGAATAGATTGAGAGTATATTTAACACATTTTATTCTGGTTGAAAACACAGTGTGGATTGATACTATTCATTCAGTCCAGATCAGGCTGGGACAGTAATATTTTCGGATGCAAGCAGGTCTGTGTCAAAGCTAAATAACAAAAGGATATTAAAATACCAAAATACATCCCAGAGGCAGGAATGTTGATATTTCAGACATCTTTGAAAATGGCTGAGTGGAATTGCAGTCAGACAATTAGCTTCTTTGAATAAATACCAATCATATTATCCCAGCATGGTTTAGAAGTAACCTAAAAAAAAACAAATGAAAGAAATTAAATTGCTTCACTGTCATAAATTGTTTTGTTAAATTGCTGTTTTCATAACATGATTAAGCTGGAGGCTCATTTAAAATCCAGTCCTTACCACTTGTGTTCCTCAACATCCTGACTGTAAGTCCCGTCTATGACATCAAGCTCCACAAACACTGGATCCTGCACTTCACTAATGCTACGCCATCTTTCCTTAGACCATGGTAGATACACACATTCCCATCACGGTAAGTGTTTCTAATCAAATGTTTCTGTGCTTTAACATGCTAATCTGTTAAACTAAACTAAAAACTAAAACAACAGTCATTTGATATTTGGTGGGCTTCAGCACCTGAGGGGGGATTTTATCCTTAAATGTCCCTGCTTCAGCCAAATAAATGACACTTCTAGTTCTAAATACCCTCCTGGGTTTTCCCACAGGTTCCCAGTTGAGGGGACGTACAAGTGGCAAACAGTGAAATGTGATTTAATTAGGCTTGGTGACAGTTCTGTCCTGACACTGCAGTCAGTTTTAACAAAGTCTGGTTATACTATAAAAACAGCACGGTGCAAATTTCACAGTGTTCAATTAAAGATGCTATGTTACAGGCCAGTGAGAACTGGTTATATAATTATGAACTGAGAGGGGGGAAACAAGTGGAAAAGCTGAATAAGATGAGTGCATGATACTGGGAATGGGGCCAGGAGTGACTTGAGCTCCCAGAATAAAAATCTGTCTTCCTGTTGCTCATGGCAACATTAAAATTCTGGTGGAAACATCAGGGATATTGTGAGGAGTTTTTCCTCCAGTAACAGTGTATTTTACCATTTGGGACCACATCATCCTGGAGCTACATTAATTAATGTATGGATCTGGTTTATTATTCCTCCCAGCTGGTCCCTACAAATGACCCTGAAGCTGTCACAGCGCCGTCTTCCCACAGCCACTCACAACAATAACACCCAAAGATCGATCATCAGTCATCCAGTCCTGCTTATTGAAACAGGCAGCAACTCCCAGAAGGCTTTTCGCCATCAGCAGCGATGGCCACTGCGCATGACTGGCTATGAATGTTGAGTGTCACTATCTATCTTGTCCTCACAAGATAAAAAAATATATATATCAGGCCTTAAAAACATCAATGTCCAGACGGAGAAAACTCCCAACAGCTTGTAAATGATGAAGCTACTCTGACAGGAGCAGCACAGATTCAGATTGATGTGGTTGAGCCCAGAGAGCGGCCACGAGGGAGAGAACTTTTCTCCATGAGCACCATGAATCACCCAATCACCACCCAAATGCAGCAGTAGGAGGGTAAGTCATTAAACATTTCTGATTTTTTTTGGGGGGGGGACAATTTTTCACACTATTGTCATGCAAGCAGTTGATAAATACACTGGTGGAAACATGTTGGTGTGGAAAGAAAACACTTCCCTTCACTTATAAAAGAGTGGGGGTTGTATAATACATCATTATGTACATGATATATGTTAAAATATGTGGAGGGTCTTGAGCCAAACTAGTCCCAGCAACATGTAGGCAACCAAATACAGTTTATTGTTGCTGGAATAACCTGTCAAAGTGCATATGTATAATAATAAATAATAAACAGTGATTAATAAAAGAAATGAGAGATTATTTACAATATATACAGGTTTAGGTATTTACAGACGAGCAGATTGAACCAGTGCTCTCTCAAAATGAATCAGGAGGCTGTTTACAATCTGAAGTGTTGCCAACTTTATCGCAAGGTTTACAGACCGCAGCAGAGCAGGACCTTTATTTTCCTCATCTTCTGAAAATGCCTTTATTTCCGAATAACCTCTGCTTCATATGTATACAGTAATTGGTCACAGGAGTATTTTATGACGAAGCCTTGTTTTGATCTGCTCCTGTCCAGTGCATTGGAAGTGTGCGTAGTAGGATGGGGTTAGAGAGGGGTGATTGGGTCGCTCCCATTACATGGATATACATGGATGGCGAATGGATCTAAATATCTTCCGAAGGACTCCAAGTTACACCAAAGTTGTTCGGGTGAGTAAATGAATGTATTTTATGCTAGAAATAAGGTCCAGGTTGCAAAAAACGGAACTTCTCCTTTAATTATCTATTCACTTTCAACTGCTTCTCATGGCCTTCATCAGAAAAAAAACTCACTACTAGCTAAATTAGATGCTCCTGTATTCAGAATATTTGCCAAGGATGTGAGCTGTTAAGGTTGACGTGCCCGTACAACTTAACAACCTGCTGTGACCATAAATTGGATGATTCGTGTCAAAGTAAGTGTGCATGTCAGAGGCCATTTGATGTTTGACTTCTTATCTTAAATAAAACACATGCACCTGGGCAGGCTTCATGCAATGCAGCCATTTGAAACTGTTTATTTTCTCACTGTGAGTCAAATATGGCCGAGGTAAAATAAAAATAGGATTACAGCTCTGCACCAAGTAGTGCATCGTGCCTCAGCAGGATGCACAGCAGCTTCGTGTTGTGATAAGTAAATAAAATACAGTTTTTGGGGCCTATCAGAGAAAAACAGCACCATCACTTCCTCTGTAATGTCACAGCATGTATGTTTCATGAGTCCTGCTTTGCTTTCTTTCCTCTCATGTCGCTGCCAGTTTTTACACCTCTAACAGCCATCACATATCCTGAGAGAGCATGAAGTGACAACCTCAGCTCAGCAGTAATTGGCCAGCTCGCAGATGACAGGGCAGATAGACACAGGGGAGACAGACAGAAGGAGAAGCTGCTCCATATTAAACAAAGGTCCACCGGCACATGGCGGTACCTGCCCCGTGCAGGGTTTCTTCCTCTACGGGAGTCAAAGGTTAGAAACAACATTAGCTGGATTGTTCAGTGGGAATAATGGATTAGTTATACTCTGATGTGAGAGGAAGCTTTGATGAGAGCCATGGAGAGAAACCATGACACAGCTTAATATCAAAAACTCAGCCTCAGAGAGAGGAAAAGTCTCTCTCATGAACTTTGATGCAAACCTCATGATGCTGCTTAAATCTTTTTATCATGACAATTGATAATTTTTACACATGTTGTTAAATGTAAGTGTAAGTTTGTGTTGTGTTTTATTTTCATGTATATTAACATTACTGTATTTAGGTATAACTGATGCTGCCTCTAAACTGCAGTTCACATTTTTAACATTGTGACATGCCAAGATACAATGTACAGAAAACACAAGAGTGATATGAGGGTCAGGTTCACAGCACTAAACAAAATATCATGCAATATTATGAAGAATTTTGCATTTGGCAGTAATTTTCTCATGTAATCAAATACTGGCTCAAGCCTATCTTTGATGGGTCTGTCGTTATAGAGAGTATGTTGCAACCTTTTGGGCTGTGAACAGGTTTCATTTCATCATCTGAATCCTGACCAGTGTCCCATCCTGACTTCTAATAAAAAACTTTCCATCAGCCTGATGCTTCAGCCACTAAACCTCACAGTGATGAGTGGTACCTCGCCACAAATAACACATTTAACATTTATGTCAGAGTTTAATTTCCATCCCATCGGTTAGGAGAGTTTTTCAGCTTTAAGTGACCAACAGACACACACCATTTGGGTGCTTAGCTTCAACTCAGGAGTGGCTTTCATCTGGCCACTTCACCACACAGAGAGCTTCAGAGACAGAGGGAAGTTTTGGATCTTTTCAGCTTCATGCTGATGAAACCCCGTGCCAGGGTCTTTGGCTACAAATGCAGGCATCCATTTTTTTTGCCATCCATGCTTTCAAATATGCTGTCAGGGAGAGACTGTCCTCCAGAAAAAAAAACAAGCCAATGGGTTGTTTGTTCTGCAGCTTAATATGATCCATAGTTATGCATTTTTTAAGGAAACATCCATGTCCATGTTGAGAGGAGTTCAGAGTAGTCGGATGGCCCCGTCAGACCCAGAAATACCATGCAGGAGAGTGAGGTTTGATAGGATAGAATAGAATAAATCTTTACTGTCCACCAAGGTGAAAAATTGTCTTTGGCTCGGCAGTAACAGAGGACAAAACTGCACTAATTACACTAAAATCAGAACATAAAACCACAGTCGTGGTAAAAAGAAGAGCAGCTCAGGTGAATGTCTGTGAGTTGGTCACTTTGTTGATTCTCACATGAAACATATTCATGCGGGAATGTTAACTGATATCATGATCATTTTCTGACACACACCAAAGACCTTTACTACCCAAACCTAACCCCAAAGTTTTGCAGGCCAGACCTGATGAAGTAGTTTTTGTGCCTAAATCTAAAAAAAGCCATAATTGTTTTTGATAAATAAGCACGGCAATGATTGGTACACCAGTAAAGTTGCTGTGTTTATTAGTGTAACCATGACAATTATGTGTGGCGTGCAGTATTTCGGGGAACACTCGTGGTTGGTCGTATGAGAGAGTGAAAAAAGAGGCTATGTGGTTGTAAAACAAATGATTGGTTGGTTGTTTGGTGATTAGGGTGGAGGACATGTTGGTCTATGGACAAGGGCAATAATACAAGGGCAGGTATATGTATTTCTAACATGTGACAACCTGGTACACTGACCACAGATCACTTCTAATGGGATTCAGTGGAAAGCCAAATTAAATAAACTATAAGATGTGTTTTATATTAGCATATTGATAGTAAAAAGGAATATGTTAATGACACACTCTTACTTACTTATTTTCTTGTAGAACCCAGTGGTGCTTTAATGGAGGAGGTTAAGTACCGTGGAAAGTGGAGCTCTAAATCAGCCTTGCACTTTCCACACACATCATCACCATAGATCATATTGTGGACTTCAGGAGGGTTTCAAACTTACCTCTGAAAACACAACACCCCCTCAATACCAGGATAATGTCAAATATTCTAAAAGAACAACACATTTCCACACATAGAGGTTTTAAATAGCACACTATGATCCCAAGTGTCAGTGTTGTCTCCACAGAGGAGATGAAGGGCACAGGAACCAACTAATAAGCCTTGGGACTGTATTCACATAAGATAATTAGGTCTATGGTGTATATCACCACCACAAATGAATCTTGGGAGTGTGCAGACTGAGGCTCAGATGTGTCTGTGGGCCTCGGCTTCAGCAAAGATGTTTGTCAGCATGTGGCTGACAGACACCAGCAGCTTCAGGCTAACTCGTTAGCAGAGAGGAAAATGTAAAAGATTTTCCAAACCTGAAGTTGTTTCCCCTCCGTACAACCACGAACATATTTTTTGCAGAACACTATGATGTCACAGTGAAGCTAACCATCGAAGTGAAGTCAGTATTTGATTCTATTAGATATTTTTCTTTTTTCTAGATATTAGATATCATAATCAGTCCATGAATTACTGAGTTAGGACCAAAAACATATTTTGTGGGGTCACGGGGATATTGACCTTTGACCTTCTCCAACCCAAATCTAATAAGTTTATCAAAAAGCTAAAATGAATGTGTGTACTATTTTTTAATCTCTGTAAAAGTCCTCTGCTATGATTAATCTTTTGTATAACATGTTTTTTATTCTCCAAAATACAGCACAAACATCTTAACTTAGGGTAGGAAGAAATGTCATTGGCGCGGAGAAATAAGTATTAATTGTATGACTGTCAACAACATGTTGTCAAAACGTTACTGTTCTGTGACAAAGAGCACATTTCGTCCCTCCTGTGGGAGCAGGGAGCCACTGCAGTAACACAAAGGTGGATGCTCAAAATGCCTTTTAAGTCTATGACTGATGGGGAAGAGAAAAAACCAAAGTGACATTAGGAAAATAATATTATAGCATTCAGTCGTATTGTAATCAGTAAATGAGAAGGCTGTGATCATGATACAGGTTTTATATTAAGTTTACTTTAGTTATCTATCTTCATTGAAAGAGTTTTGCTTTGTTAATGTTTAAGCTCCAAGGTTGGGGCATCGTTAAGCTCGGTGGGTAGAGCAGGTGCCCCATATGCAGAGGCTATAGTCTTCGCCACAGCTGCACTGGTTGATTCCACTGGTGGCTCAAAAACGTCTTGAAAAACTGTAACAAACCAGACCATAATAACCCAGAAAGCTTTAAATAATGATGAGTTCTCAACAGGGGGCGCCTCACTGACAGATTGGGTATCAGTATCCATTTGAGATCTCAGTGTCTGCCCTGATGTGGCGTTGATATAGTGATAGGGGTGTGTCTCAGTGAGGACCTCCCAAGAGGAGGGTGGACATCTGCTGCCTCTGAGGTCCTGTCACATGAAATTACAGACTTAATCAAGTCCTCTCCATCTCCTTGGCCCTTCTCCACCTCCGTCCATCTGTATAAGAGTTTCTCTCTGCCTTCCTCTCCCCTCTGCTTCGTCCCCCTGTGTCTTAGTCTGTTACCTCATTCTTCCTCTACACCCTCTTTTTTCCCAT
>OMNW01014197.1:0-16649 GCA_900303245.1 Selene dorsalis
ACCTTTACACCCATTCTTCATCTTCTCATTAGTCTTAAAACTTCTTCCTCTCACAGAGCAGAATGCTATTTTCAGACTCAGTATTTCCATATTTCAGATCTTCATGCTAGAGATAATATATATTATGAGCGTGCATAGTGTTTGCAATGTGTCAGTGGGAGTGTGCGCACCTACAATATATTCCCATATGCATTACAAAAGAAAAAAAAAGAATAAATAAAATCAGCATTGGTCTTCCTCTGTCAGGATTGGCTCTGTTTCAGGTTAAAAATAAAATTAGTGTGTGTGGTGATCTGAGAAACCATCTGGCTGAACACAGGAAAAATTATGAGCCTCACTGGGAACTTTTTTGTACTTTTTGCTCAACACTTACAAGAAAATTCAGGACATTCAATAAGTCTAAGGCAGTTGTGTTTCCACTTGGGGGAAGGTGTGACAAAGATGTAGTGGTAGTTTCCATTTGAAAAGCTGCACATCCCTCCAGCAGTTATTGCACCAACTCTGTCTTCTGTCCCCTGCTGGGATACCATGCAGATAATGAGCGGGCTGAATATCCCAATTCAGTCTAATAAATGATAATGGTTGCTTAGGCTCTGCCTCTTAAATCCAAAGTGTTCATTGGTTCCTGTTTACAGTGAAACATGCTGGTAGCCCACAAGTGCTGCATATTAAAAATGTATACAAATACTGAACAGTAAACTCTGTGTCCTCTGTGTCCTCTTTTGAGTTCATAAACTCAGATTTTCTCTGCTTGTTTCAGGTGGCAGTCATATACCACATTTAATCTTATTCAAGCATCTCTCTAAAGCTGGGGACACACACATTTTACCCATGATTCACAGTCGGGCCTAGTCTGCACCAGTCAGCACTAGTTGGGTACAGCCGGCATAGCAAGTTGGTGTGTGATGGGGTACAGACTCATATCGGCAAGTGTGTGAGGCGAGCAGACGCCACCCAACTTCAGTCGCAGCAGTTCAAACGTGTTTGAATTTTTTGAGCCAAGTCTGGACGCAGTCAGGTAGTATGTACTGGTTACTGACCCAACCGCAAACACGTCACCCACAGCCAATGAAAAAGAGGAGGCGGGACAAATGAAATACCGTCTGAACTCAACGTCGACTCCTCCACAGCTTGATCCATACCCATTTTTTCTTTTAATGGATTTCTCACAACAGATATCTGCGCAAACAACAGCAGCAGCGAGCTGTACGTCATCCATGTTTGTTTATACTTTGAAAATTGTGCTGACATGGTTGCCAAGTAACAGCAGGTAGTTACCCGCTGTACGTTGTTGGCAGGGGGCTGATAAAGCGAGTCGCAAGTTAACCCAACTAACTGCATTTGTGGAAATCACTACACTCCTTAAACCGTCACTCCCGCGAGAGTTTGGTGCGTTCGCTCATCTGGCGCAGTCGTTAAGTGTGTGATCTCCAGTCGTCATAAAAATCTGCTGAAGCCAGTCGGTCAGTGTGTACTCCAAGTCTTTTCTAAATCGGCGACGACTGTGAAGTGTAGCGTGTCCCCAGCTTAACTGGTACAAGACAATTCTGTGGCAAAAAGAAGCTTTGTTTCTACACTGAGTGAAAAAGTTTGTATTTGGTGGCCACAAATCAGACTTTTGTTGTCTTTTTACTGCCTATACAAAAGTGTTTAAAAAGTGCTGCAGCCGGTCCCAGTTCAAATCCCTGGCCCTTTGCTGCGTGTCTCTTTCCTTCAATTTCCTGTTTCTGACTATCCTATGAATTAAAGGCATAAAGGCCACAAAAAATACTTGAAAGTGTTTCTACCAGATACTGTACTCGCACTCCATCAGACAGCGCTTAGCAATGCTACGACAACTATGACATTGAAAAAGTCTGCAGTCAGCCACCATTTGTATAAAACTAAGCAGCACTGCGTTTTACCGTTTAGCTGTGTGTACATGTGTTGCTTTCTCTTACATAACAAACTAGAGTGTTTTGTGTTTAAATGAAATGTGAACACTGGATTTGTTTGCTTGTTTTACTCCCAGAATCTAAGTCATTGTGTGTCATAAGCACAGCTGGTGTCTCATCATAGAGCCTGATAACCATCTGTCTGATTTTAGTAGCGCCGGTATGGCTGGTGTCATAAGGCCTTAATGAGGTTTTAGACAGGTCTTCAATATAGATGGAATGACAGAGGGAAACCATATGGGTCCCATTCGGTTCCTATTCACACTTTATCGGCGGCAGTTATTCTTACAATTTGCTGACAGCTACAGTTTTCTGCTGCGTTGCGTTGTCTTGAATATTTTGCCTTCTCATCTTATTTATTTTTGCCTTCACCAAATCTTTTTAAAATCATATTGTCTTTCTTTGTTGCCTCTAGTCATCTTTTGTCTGTCTATCACATTCTGATGCCAATTGCTCCACAGTTTTCGCTCTTTCTCTTTTTTCACCTCACTTGTCTCACAGCAGTTAAAAAATTGCATCCCACCTCAGGTCTTTCTTTTTATGTCTGTCACGTCAACTTGCTGGTTTTTCTTAACCTCTCTTTTTATCACACAAGTGTTCATTTGACTACTTTAATCAAGAAGCCCTCAGTTCTCTCATTTCCCCTATCTTACATTGCATTTAAATGTTCACAGATACAGCTAATATACATTTTTTAGGAGAATCGCTGGATAAACTGCACTGGGTGTGAATCCAAATTATACTGAAACCAAGACTTTACTGTCTCTTATTGCCTGATGATTGTTGTAACTAGTGAGTCTTCGGAGCCTGGCAGGTAAATAGGCCTGTGTAAACACTGACAGCCACAGCTGGCCATCCAGCAAAGGTCCAGAAGGCCTGGCTGAGCAAACACCAAGCCCAGGCCTCCTTACATCGCACTGGACCCAGGTCTCTACGTTGTTCCCCTGGCTGTCTGCCTGCCTGACTGTCTGCTTGGCTCCTGAATTCATCACCTGCTACCAAACAGCTGTCCATAACCAAACACACACAAAACACACAGCAGCTGCATAAAATGGGTAGGTGCCTACACCTGTATGTGGGTGAACACACACACACACACACCCACAATACACGATGCACACAGCTGTTGGCCACAGCTGGTGCCCATACCCTGGACAAAGAAGTGTACATGTAGCCATGCATAAGCACACATCAGACACAGCTGCTTACCACACGTGCCTACTTCATCTACATGGGGAGAGAGCTGTAGAGAAAGACAAAGGTATATATATAGAGAGAGACAGAGACAGAGAAAGAGAGGGAGAGGGAGAGAGGCCTAACTGATGACAGAAGAGAGAAAACTGGAAGCCCAAGTGAAACACAGTCCTTATAATGGACTAAGACAGGATGAAATTAAAGGACGAGGGCTGGTCACAACTCACTTCCCCTAATCCAATCTACAAGTGGAAAATAAGTTTTTAATTTGTTTAAATAATGATCTCTATATTGGGCAGTGTCACAGGTTCCACCGGTAACTGCTGACAATTCCATTATTTTCAGATAAATAAATACAAATGGGATCCAATCTCTCACATGCTAGTGAAGATTTTCAAAAGCAGGTCAATACAAATGAAATCTGACAGGCGGAGCACGTACCAGATTTTGACACTGGATGGGAAAGGTGCATCTGAGAGGCTTCATTCATCAAAATGATGGTATTTTTCAGCAAGGACTACAATAAAAGCTGCTAAGTGACTGTATTTAATTTTAATTTAGTGAGAGATTTAGTCTTGAGTGAGAGAGAGCGCATGAGAGAGAGAGATGAAAAGAGACAGTATTTCCTGTGTATATGTGCCAGTTTTTTTTCCAAGAAAGACAAAACAAAAAACTTTTCAGTTTAGCTTCAAAATTCAAGGTTCACCAACTAGGTTTTTGTTGAGCTTTTAACCACATTCCATTATCATCCCTCTGCATCAACACGGAAAGGTTGTTTACAGTCAGTGTTTCTGACCAAGTGCCTCGTGCATGTCCTTGAGGTCTAACAAATGTGAATGTATTTTTTGCCTCAATCAACATTGGCAAAGCAATCTTTAAAAAAAAAAAAAAAATCATGTAGTGTTTACTTTCAAGTTCACTAGTTTGTACTCGTCTTTCTCACAGGTTTTGTCGGCCCAGTGCTACCTGTCAATCTGTCAATCAGCAGAATAGTGGGAAAAATAAAAGGCCTATGATGGAAACAAAATGACAACCCACCTGTACACACACTGCTCCGTAGCGCTACTGGTGGTCACAAACTTTAGAGAGAGATTTGAAAAGGCTAATGTGACCTCTGACCAGAACAAAAGACCCTCTTTACGTTAACATGAAGCCTTTTTGACTAGACTTTAATTTTAGCTTGAAAGGTTAACACAAACACTGACTTTGGCCACCATGGTTTATGCAGGACATGTGATGTGATTACCTCAACTGAAAGTGTACTACTGAAAAGTACAGTATGAACTCTACAAAAGCATGCTCTCGAGAAATCGTGTTGTGTTTATCCACCTTCACTTGTAAAGTGTCTTTTATTTTGAGTCACAGGCTGTTTTTTTTTTTTTTTTTTTTTTTTTCCAGGGAGGACTGTTTTTCACTCGACTTGTTTTATAACAGCAAGACAGCAGGGAAGTAACAATAACCAGGACTTCACAGCAAGAGAGGAAGAGAGGGGAAATGGAGAAATACGAATTTCAGTACGTGATCTCTTCCTTCAAGCAATAACTTAGAGAGATTCCACACATCAAAAAACTTGGAAGTGCTACACAGAAAGGTTCTCCATCTGTGCCTCATCATACATTTTAAGACTCACTTGTTCTGCTCTCTCCTCTCTTCCTCTGCTGCTTGTGCATGTATCCTCATTTTCCACATTTCCCTTTGCCTCCGACGCTCTCCTTCTATTGTCTACCGTCTCCACTCAGACTTATCTTTTACTTCACTTCCTCTCCCCCTCCCTATGGTGTCTTTGTAAATCAAGATAGATTGAAACAATGTCCTAGTGCTATTAAGAGATGTCAACATTATATTTTCATTAGATATGAATCACTTAATATGTATCTGTTCCAGCCAGGATAGGAAATTAAGCTTACCACAATTTAATTAGAGGACAGGTGAGGTCAGAAGTAAGAAACAGTCCATTTAACAAGTGACAAATTAAAAATCTTGCAGATTCATTTTCAAACTATATATCAGGTGACAGTTTGGTCATTACTGACAATGTGCCATTAAAAATCCTTGTGATAATGATATGCTTAAGGATCGATTAAGTTTAAGCAAAGACTGTCACATTCAGGGAGCGATCAGATTTGGCTTATAAAGATTGCTTTGTTAAAGTAAGAGAACTTTCACCATGTTGGAAAGCAAATAGGAAATTAACTTCGAGTCAGAGGCTTTTGTTTTGTTTTGTTTTCTCAGGCTTTTTATGCCTTTATTTTGAAAGGACAGCTGGAGAGGGGGAATGACACGCAGCAAAAAGCTGCCAGGTGGAATCAAACCCGAGGACACTGCAGCAAGAACTATAGCCTCTGTTTGAGCGTCTACGCTTCCGAGTGAGCTATACAACAGCGAGTCACACTGCTAGCCCCTGTGAGAAAATAGGAATTACTATGCCAGACAAATGTTACTAAACTAAACTAAACTAAACTAAACTAAACTAAACTAAACTAAACTAAACTAAACTAAACTAAACTAAACTAAACTAAACTATTTTTGCTGTTTCTCTTTGGAGAGCAGACTCAAAATTGCTACAAATATAACGAATATAGTTTGTTGAGCCTATTCATGCTTGTCACTCTGATTTTAATGACACCCATGGCCTTTCCTGAGCACCACAATCAGGACAAATATTACTTAAAAGTTGAAAAATGATTTGTGCAAACCTTTCATACCAGGAGGGGTCATGAACAAAGCAACCTCTACAAGTCACCGGCTAGAACTTTTGCTCTTGTTCTTTCAACTCTCTGTCAATCATCATCTATCACACAGCTTTCTTTTCTCTTATCTCTGTGATCTGATCAGGCCGTTATGATCTGAGCATTAGCCTTCGCTTAGATCCAGCAAACTGTTTGAATTAGGGACTTTTTTTCAACCAGTCAGAGACATCTTTTAATGGACAGCAATTTAACATCAAGTTAGCTGAAAAGTTAAGTAGGAAAAGAGAATAAAAGCCAAGACAGAACATCTTGAAAAGTCTAAAATAATCTGTAAATAATGTGTTTGTTGAGTCAGAGGGAGACATACAGTAGATCGGGCTGAAGCATAATCCCTGCAGCTTTGACTCCAGACACACTTATTTTGGCTACATTCACAGAGACATTTGTCCCACATTAAAAATACACAAGGTGGTGGTAAGGACGTGTTGTTTCATGTACTGGTCAGATAATGTAATATCACACCAAGGAGAGCTTAACATGCAGGGGCACAACTAAGGCCTGGAATAGGTCAGCATGTTTTGATTGCCCTCACCTTCTGCATCACAAGGTGTGAAGGAGAAGAGCAGGTCTTATCTGGACTTTGGTGTCAGCGTTACATAAGGGAATGGATGGATGGGGTTTTAAGCCCAGAGATTCCCTTCATTGCATGAAAATATAGAGTGATGGTTACTAATTGTAACTCTAGCTCAGTGATGACAGGTGACCCTGCTGCTCAGCAAGTCACTGAAGACTTACTGTGTCTTCCGACAAAATGCAATGCAAATTTCGGAGATAATGCAAGAGAGTACAAAGTCAGTGGAAAAACAGTTTGCCTGGGGCTTTATAAATCTACTGCATAAACATCCAGAGAAAAGAGGAAACTGAAACTGAAAGAACTGGAGTTCCCTTTGACATCTGCGACTGAGCTGTATATTTGTCTCCAGCTCAATCAGAGGCTGATCTGAAGACAAATACACCATAAGACATCGTCAAAACTGGTGCAAACGTAGTTAAATGGCTTATAGTTATCGCACAGTTGATACGTTGATACGCTGGCTATTTGGTGCAAATAAACACAAACCGTCCAGCAACCAAATTGAAAACAGGAGCAATACTCTGCTGAGACACTGGAGCTGTGTGATAAAGTCTAATCCTTACACTGATTTCACCGGTTGGGAAGCGGACAGAGAGGGAAGTGTCAAAGAAAAGCAACGGCAAACCAACAAGATCTGAATGAATCTGTGCATTTTTAGTTTCTAACTTGTAGCATACTTTTACTGTTGACCTAATGAGGAATAGCACTGCTGTTGCCTTCATAACTCGGAAGGATTATAAAACCCTTCCTTGAATTATAAAACATCGTGTAGTGTTGTGTGTTTAATGAGCCTTCACACTCGGGGATCTATGAGTCACATCGGTCAGTCTGAACTCCTGCTCGCTGGATAAAGAGCTGTGTTGCTTGTTGTCTTCAGTGTAGTTGATTTAAATATCCTGCCGAATGGCTGAGCTGAACAAATCAAAGCAATGTTTTACTGTGACTTCACGGTTAAGGAGTAAGCGGAGAGGTGGCAGGCAAATAAGTGGGGAAGACAGGTGGATGGGTAAAACAGCAGGAGGACAGACACATAGCCACAGCCACACTTTGGTGATGTGACTGACTCGTGAGCACAAAATCAATAACGTTGCATGTCATTTCTTTCTCTATTTTGTTTATGGTCGAGAGCAAATTAAAGAGAGTGGGCAAGGTGAAGCAGAGACACAGACAGAAAGAGGGAGTAAAAAGCTCTTGTCAGAGAGACTAGTCAATACAGCTACTGGATATGACAGCCCCACTACTCTGATCCACACCCTCTCCTCCACCCCATCTTCAAATCGTTCTATCCATCACATTCATGAATTGTTCAGGACACTATTGTGCAGCGCATAATGGGAGTGTTACCATCTGAAGCCTCGGGGTGGAAGTGTCACCAAGCGCTTCTTCTCATTCGGTCACTTAATTGTGTGTCTCCCGTATGTGTGAGTGTGTGTGCGCAACTCTGTGTGTACGCATTCACAAGTGCATACAAGCAGCCGCGTGGATATATATCTGCTGCATGGGTGCAGTGGGTGTTGTTGCATAAATATATGTGTATTTATTTGTTCCTGACTCACTTTCTCCGTACGTGCGTTTGTGCGTGCGTGTGCGTGTATGCGAGCGTACTCAAATTTTCATAGGGACTCACACCACCATCATCATTACCCTGACAGCTGACAGTTAAATCCATATCAAATCTATAACTCCATTTTCCTGTTTTTGTTCCTTTCTTTCATCACCCAAATCCCCTGTCTCCCATAAAAACAGGCTGCGCCATGACATGCCATTAGCTGTCCATGGATATATCATAAAAATGCAATGAAACACAGAGACAAAAAGTCAATAAGTGACAAACCTTGGGCCTCTGCATATTTTCCTATCCCAGATATTTCAACATATCTTGCCCATGGCATTACTGTCAATGCGCTGTCAGACTCTTTGTCTGGTTCACATAGCATTTATTTATTTATCATCTTTCTATCTCTCAAGACACAATGTCTCACTTCTTCTCATTGTTTATCCATCTTATGTTTGTTTTTTCGTAATGTTTTTCATTCCTTCATCCCTCTGTCAATCCCATCCCTCCTCGGTTTCGGTGTAATTTCACCACCTGGATTTTTTTCCGTTAGGTTCATTCTGCAGAGCAGGGGGTGATGCTGCTCTTCATTTTGATAAATGTATGTTTAGCAAACACTCTCATTATCTCAACCAGAGCTAATAGGTTAGATAATTACACATTATACAGTATCTCTCTCTCTCTCAATATGGAGTTTTTCCTCTTGTCACTGACATTATTGAGCTTTTCCTTGACTGTGCCAGGCCTTGTGAATAATGTCTGTCTTGTATTGCTGGGCCAGAAATACAAAACAGCTGCAACTCCATGTAATTTTTATGCAATATAAGGCTTTTATGATAGCAACTGAGACCAGAAACAGGAGGAAAACAAAGTGGTCTAGTCACCACACTATTCTAATAGCCCCAATACCAGAGTTTAATTACTAAGCAGGTATTGAACACAGATGTATAATTCAGTAGTTTCAGTTAACAACTGAACCACTAAATTACTGTAATTCCACCGTATGTACCTTCTTACTTGTCAATCTTTGGAACAAATCTGCAAAATTACATTGTACAATGAGTAGCCATTACATAGCATTTATAATGTTGCCATGGCATCGGAAGTCAGTATATTACCTTCCCCAGCAGCATGAGTTGCCAAGCGAAGGATGGAAAGCCTCCCCCTATTGTGAAGTCTCTCCTTTTTCTATTTGTTTTCTTTATTATTTTCGCTCCATTGGAGTATTATGAATCCTGCATTCAATCATTGTCGGTGGTACATGTTATAAAAGCCATGTTTTAATATAGCCTGTCTGATTCTATCCAGCCAGTTACACTGAGAAAGGAGAATTATGTCGTGTCATTGATTGTCAGCATAACAGATATTAGTGCAGATAAACTGAAATAGGTTTGACTGGCAGAGACATTATTACTTGGTAACATCAGCTTCCAATAACATGCATTGAGCCAGATCTGCTTGAAGAAGAACTTTATATTGATAAATATTTGACTATCCAATCAGTTTAAAATTGAAAAATCATGTGGGTTCATTGAGGGTTCATGAGATTTTTCAAAAACTGTCACTACTAATTTATGTGAAAATATGCTCACAAAATCATTCCCATCAACCTCAGCTGTAATCTGTGTCAGAACTACTTGCAAATGCTGGCATGGTTACATGCTAAAGTAAAATGGTGATAATGGTACACATTATACCTGCTTAACATCAGTACATGCGTAATTTCATTGTAAGTATTGATGTAAGCGTTTCTCTCAAGTCATCATTGTAAGTACAGAATAGCTTTTTCTGGTTCTTTGTATTCATGTTTAACTCATCTTAAATCTTATTCCAACAAAACTGTAAGTTTAACCCTCACTTCACTTATAATGCATTAACCAGGGAAGTCCTAATCAGAGTTTTGTGTCAGTCTTAAGATCTGGTGATCTATCTGCTGATACTAGTTCAGCTACACGAGCAGAACTCAGAGTCAGACCTCTGAGTCACTTGTTGGTGCAACAACATAATTTTGAGCATTAACACTCATTTTTACACTAAATCTAGCAGGTTGAGGTGGAGTATGTACTAAAGAGGATTAGTTTTTGACCTGGTCTATCTTGGCCATTGCTGGTCAATTAAAGTATACCCAGACTTAGGATCAGCTCAGGACAGCTCTAGCACTTCAAAGTGGAAGTGCACCTCTTATTAAAGTTATTGCTAACACCCTATTATTGAGCCAGTGCCCTTGCTATAGACAACACCTCCAACTCACTTAGTGGAACAATGACCGTCCATCAGGACCTCTATTAATCTTAACATCATTGGCAGCAGAATAAAATCAACAGAGATGATGACAGGCAGGAACATATTAGGAAAAAAACTGACGGACAGACAAAACGTCCAGTCAAACGTCTCTGCTGTCGCTTCAAGGGACGGGGCAATATTTCACTCTTCTATACATGAGAAAGGAATTCCACAGCCTAAGGGTGAAACATAGGTCCAAATTAAATTCCTCACTTATTCTCTCCCAGTGCTGCCTAAGGGTATCCCACGACCTCTGCAACAGAAAGGTCATTATCAGGAAGGGTTTTCCAGGAGTAAGGAAGAGGGATGGGATGGAGAAAAAGCAATGTGGATGTGTAAAGTGGGGTAGGAGGGGAAAGGAAAGAGGAGGAAAGGCAGCAAGGAACAGAAAAACATGAGGATGGACAACAAGAGAAAGAGGGGTGGCGATCAAGAAAAATGATACTGAAAAAAGCAATGGATTTTGAGTGAGAAAAGCAATCTCTCATTTAAGCCATGTTGGGCTCATAATCATCTTCTATTTCAGATCTGTCATTTCTCAACAACATGTCTGATTCTGTCTCGTCCACAGACAGGTAATCAACTCCTATCAGATCCAGACCTAAAGCTAAAGTATGAATCTGACTTTGCTTCAAATATATGAACTGGTTGAGGTGTATTTGTCTGTCAGAAATGCAGGCACCCTTTGAATAACAGCGCAACAAACGATAAGAACCATCCACCTAAAGAGATTGTGCCATATACGTTGTTCAATATGTATTTAACCACTGTTTGGGAATCTAATCTCTTTTAAAGTGGATTTGGGGATGGACTTTCATGTTGTAAAGAGGATACACAATCACAGATTTTTACCTCAAAGCATAGCTAACATTTAGAAACAAAAGATCTGGAGGAGGAACAGCAGCTAACAGTACAGAGGAAGGAACGAATGTAATAAATATCTTCAGATAATAGGTCTTCCTGTTGTGTTTAATCCACCTCGGTAGATGCTCTTTATATTTCTGCTTTCTAAACACAATGCAGTGTGAATAATTTCCCTCACAAAAGGTCGGATGAAGCCAGATGAAGCTTTCAAGTCAAAGTAAAGCAGACCAACACTCCCTGACATAAAACAGACAGCAAAAACGAACTTTCTGCCTTTTTTTTCTCATCTGACTCCCTTCTCATAATCATGATTGCTTCCTGATTAGGCTTTTTCAATATCTGTCCCAGCAGGGCGCTGTTTCCAGGGATACAGCATAGACTGCAGCGCGGCATGTGGCTAACTGTTACAGCAAAGACGTCCCCAGGTGATTTTTCATTAACTGGCCATAAAGGAGGCTCTGCGTGGAGCCATTACAAGTGGCCCAGATCGTCTCCACAGAACAGTCTGAGGTATTAGCCAGTAGGAAAAAAAAAAGAGCCAGTGAGACAGGGAGGGATATATGAAGGCAATACTATGTCTCTAAAGTACAGTCAAGTAAGTAATTGGGGTTTTTTGTGCTTCTGTATTTGCATTTTGTGCTTGTTTGTGAAAGTTAGAAACTGTGCAGTGCAGTTCTTGTCACTGCTAACAATGCTGTTTGCTGAGGAGGGCTGCAGACAGGCATGTGCTACTTCTGTGATATGTGGTGCCACCACCCACTTCTTTTCACCTCGACCCCGACGGCTCCCCACCCGCAAATACGGCCAATTATGTTTGTGGGAATACACAGCCAATGAGGAGGGACTGCACCTGGGAAACGAACCCTGTTAAAACCATTGTTAAATATTTAATCACCCAGTGTGTGTGAGAGTGTGTGTCTGGCATGTAATGAAGCTTCCACTGATCTTTTAAACTTGCACATGTCCAAGTTTCAAATCTATATCCAGACATAATGTGGACTGTGAGTAGTGTGACCGTCAAGTTTTCTATTGTCAGCATTAAGATGTGGCATACTGAGGATTCTGAGTGAGCCAGCCCATCCATCAGTACAATATACTGCAGCCTGACAGAGCACTACATGGCGCATTTGTCATGAAGAACAGCAAACAGTGCAGACAGATATATGAGGTACAGACTATTACAGAGGCAATCAGCACCAGAATTGTTAATGGATCATTCTCAGTTTTACTAATGAGTCTCATCACACTTGTTTAAGTTCATTTGTGATATGCAATAAAATGTGATTGACGATACAACACTAACAATGATGTAGCTATAGAAACACACATAACTCTGTGACTGTGTTTATCCAAATTGCTATACAAAATACTACGAGTGAATCAAACTGTAACAAATGCCACACTCTGCCCAGTGGTATATAGTTGCAGACGCATACAGTACAAATCAATGAGGACAACAAAAATGATATTCATTGCTATCCTGATAGGTTCACCCTGATGAAGCTGACCCTGATCTCCAATGTTACTATGTAGATAGAAAGGAAAGAGAATTTTCCAAAGGAGAATGCTTATGCACAACATTATTATGCTGTTTATTGATGCAAATGTACTTGGTAACATTTCTATGTGCGTCTCCTCACTGTAGCAGTAGCTCTCAATCCTGCTCCTCTATACACAGAGTCCTGCTAGTTTCCCACCATGTAGTTAATTGCAGCCACTTGTTCTTTCGAGGTGTAAAAGATTCACTGATTAGACCGCATGTTCTGTGTCTCAGCACTGACACACTGAAAATCTCTGGGCCTGAATGAGACTTACAGACTTAAATATCCTTTAGTCTCTTCTATTTATTTCTTGTCCTACTCTTACTTGAGTTTTTGTAATGTGAAGGGAGGCAATGCAAGTAAGAATTTCATTTCATGGGTTTTAACATCTGTGTATATGACAATAAACATCTAGAAAAAAATGTTTGTGTTCTTTCTCAGTTTCAATGTTAAAACCTTGAAACTTAAGTAATGATTGTCAAAAACACTTAGATGCAAAAGTTAATTCAAGGATATTTAATGCTGTAGCACAAAGGGTCTATACACAAATACAATTTTTTATGTTGTCATTATGTAGGTTAGGCAAATGTAATTTTCAATACTTTTTTCTAGGAGAAAGTTGGTGAAATCTTAAGCCCAGTTTGTTTATAATTCAATAGATCACAAATTTGCTTGATGGGGCTTACTTGAGCTGTGTATCTCCATCATATTTTCTTGCCTTCTGTGATAAGTGCTGAATTACCCTTTAAACTCTGTCTTCAAAAAGAGCAGCATAGTTTGAGGCGTCAAGATCAATTCTGGGGACCTTTGCCTCAAGATTTAGATAACACTTTTAACCTTTGGTGTTAATCAGATTAAACAACAGCTGGTACCCAGAGGGGCACTTAAAAATAAAAATTGTGTATCTTGAATATTAAAACACCTTAGCCAGAAATTAACATAATTTTCTCCTGGAACATTTTTTAATGCTAGAATAAGATTTGGTCGCTAACCCTCACAACCAGCTGCTTCTGTGTTTCTTCATTAGCACATTATTTATATGCAAGTAAACACCATCCTGTGTCATACAGAGCAAAGAAATCCAGCTTTCACAATCCAAACACTGTCACTTTTTCACATGTAGCGCTGTTGCTGTTGTTATTCATTTGTTGACATTCACATTAAGCACTGCATGCATAACGGTGTTGTAATGAAAAGTGTAAAAACAAGGGTTTTAGCAATATTTCCAATACCATCAAATTTAAAAATGGATGCAATTATAAAACACATAGCCCTAAAAACAATGACACTCACTGAATTTACAGTGTTATGTTGTTACCATGTCATATTAGGCACTTTCAAACAGATTCACGGCGTACTGCTCAAAGTTTGTTTCAGTTCTGCCACAAAGCTCTCAGCTGGGTTGGTATTTCAGGGTTACATGCTCAAGAGTAACAGCTGAACTGTGTATAAGTACAACAAGGGATTCAGCTTTCTCTGTTTTTCTCCACCAGCTCTATGAGCACTGAAAACAGTTCTGTAAGAATACCTACTGCTTTTTTCCACTCTTACAAATGTTTTTGATATGCAGGTCACTGTTGGGAAGTTCACCTGTAGGGGTCTATCAACTGAAATGATACAAGTCACTACAACCTGTTTAGATCTGACATTTAGATTAAGCGTTTTCTACATGGAACCCTTAGGAAAAATGCCCAGTGGCTGCAATAACACTGTGTTTTTTATGTAAATAAATTAAAGTAAAAGAATATGTGAGTAGATGATCTCTCTAAAAAAAATGGCTGATTCACTACAGTAATATTAAAATATTCAGTAGTTAAAATCACAAACATTAAAGTAAAAGCATGATGTCCCGTTTTTTTACTTTTAGGATATACTCATTGTATCGATAAATAAATAAAAAGGGAAAATAATTAATTTGAAGTCAGGTATGTGAATATATTATTAACAATTAAGTTAGGAGAGTGGGTGAGGGACAGGAACAAGGAAGGAGGAGGAAAATTAACATGGGAGAGGGACAAGAAACTAATTATAATGGATTGTGACCTGTTTTCTTCAGCATAAATGAGCATTAGCAGGAGGAGGAAAACAGGAAAAGAAGCAGTCAAAGAAAATTAACTGCTGGAAAACAGGACCCTTGGCGTAGTGGGTCAGCTACTGCAGCTGCGATGGCCCATTTATCAAAGTAAAAACTTGGCATGTGATTCTTTTTTACTTCATCTACCACTCTTCTGCTAAGTAGGTTTTAGCAGCTTTACAACAGAAACTTGGAGTGTGCATTAAAACAATTAAGAAAAAGACAATAGTGGTAGAAACTGGGAGACAAAGAGAATGGGGGAGTAGAGGAGAGGGGGGCTTACTTTAGCAAGATGTGATAATGCCAGACGGTCTGTGGCTGATTTGAAGATTGCTGTGTGCTGTTGTTTGTAGTACTCCTCTGTCTTCTTCTCTGTCTGAATACAAATATAAAGTGGTCAAACACATGCACACAAACACAGCCATAAGGATAGGAACATTTTTATGTAGAGCTCAAGTAATAACACAGGTTTATATTTCAGCCAGTTAATATCAAGGTATATATAAAAGCCCTTGAAAAAGTAAATGAATGTCTACAATTTATTGATGGCTCTTCCTACCTCATACTGTCCTGGAGTTGGGACTTCGATCAGTTCCTTGTTGTGGAAGAAGGAAGTTCGTTGAGTAGTGGAGCCAAAGCCTCCCTTCCTGTGTCGCTCTAAAAATGCCTTTTTAAAACTCTCCTGGGCTAAACCTTGTTCAAACACATTATAGGATCCTGGACCTGGGCAGAGTGCAGACAGATAGGATTATTGTAAAGTTTATGAGGAGTAATTTTTACATTGTTCTGTATTCACTGATGTGATATAAAATGGTCAAAAACGACATCCTTGAAAAGTCAGGGCCTATGGTACTTAGGATTTGTCTAACCAGTAACTGTTAGCTCTATCTAAACCTCATGGAAACACAAACATTAGACACATGTAGCGTAGGTGTAACTCTGACTTTGTGTTGTTAGTTAGACTGGATTAACTGGATCCAGACTGGATTCACTAGATCACAGATAAAGGAACATCTAAGGTTCAGTGGCAAAGGGTAATACTTAAATATGTTGCACTGGACTATCTGACATGTAAACTACATAGCAAAGATGATGCTTTTCATAAAACATGGGAACCTTTTCTGTCATATATTGGTTTGAATATATATATATGATATATAATATCATGTAAATATATCATACATAACAATATACCTTCAATTTATTTTATATTACCTTTTTAATTCATTTTTACTTGTATAGGATGTGACTGAATCTCTCCCCTGTACGAATTTGAATCTGAGTATGTATGTGAGGCAAATGTTTGTTTGTTTTGTTATGTGTTCTTGTCTTATCTGTTGTAAACTTAAAAAACTTTTTTTTTTAAAGAAAAATGACATTTTAGGAAGAAAGTGCGTTAACATCTTTCATTTCAGCTCCACCACCTATTCCGACCTGCATTTAACATTTGATCTTTCCAGAGAAATTATGGAAGATCCTAAAATCCTGTCATACTTAGAAATGTTGTGTCCCTGCAATAAACAATCAATTTTCTTTATCTGTCTTTATGTTAATGATTCATGTTCTGTGCTCTTTTTTTAATTTGTAAGATTAATAATAGATAATAACAACAATTTTCAACCTATTTTAGACTTTCAAAGGCTAAATGCATTGGTAATGAGTCATACCGACAACAGACTGGTTCACTCACTGGACAACACAAACACACAGACACAGACACACACAACACAACAACAACAAAAACAAAAACAAGCATTGTCCTCAGACATGTATAAACTTTAAGTGATGTTTGACATGGTACACAAAATTAGAGATAATAAAAGACAAACTAGTTTTATTCTATTAATATTAATTATATCACTTTGAACAGTATCCACGCA
>OMNW01014197.1:16669-31135 GCA_900303245.1 Selene dorsalis
TAATAATAGATAATAACAACAATTTTCAACCTATTTTAGACTTTCAAAGGCTAAATGCATTGGTAATGAGTCATACCGACAACAGACTGGTTCACTCACTGGACAACACAAACACACAGACACAGACACACACACACACACACACACACACACAGCATAATAACCACAGCAGAAGTCAATTGCCTTTCAGGTGATTTCAAAATACAAATACAAATTTACAAGCTGAAAAGTGGTGCTTATTTTCTTAATTATAACTTGTTAGACTGAACACAATAGTCACATCAAGATGAAATCTTAACTTTTAAAAAACATGAGTTGTTTGAAATAAAAGCAAATGGGATTCAGACCTTAAAACAACAACAAAAACAAAAACAAGTATTGTCCTCAGACATGTATAAACTTTAAGTGATGTTTGACATGGTACACAAAATTAGAGATAATAAAAGACAAACTAGTTTTATTCTATTAATATTAATTATATCACTTTGAACAGTATCCACGCACAATCACTCACACACACACACAGACACACACTAACTCACTCACTCACTCACTCACACACACACTGACCTGGTATGGAGCATTTTCTGTGGTTTGGACTGAAGCGCATTGCAGTTGTACCAAATGGGCTTTTCTTCACCCCTGTTGTCCTCTTCAGCAGCTCCAGGGCACAGCGCGGGTCATTATATGCACCAACAGGGGGCGACACTTGTTCCGCAGTGGTAAATCTCTAATGAGGGAGATGACAGAGAATGAAACAGATAAAGGTTTGTGTCAGGAAACAGAGAGAAGGCAAGACAGGGAGTTAGAAAAAAAAAAAGGCATGTCAAACCAGGTCACTTGCAACTGTACAATCTAATGATTAATAGCTGTTTCTGTTTATCCAACTGAGATCAGCACCGTTTTGAAATAACAAATAATCCATTTATTTTGTCAACTCAGTGCCCATCTGGAACAAAACAACAAATCCAGCTGTGAAATTTTGCTTTGTCCACAGGAACAAAAAATGATAGAGCACCACATCTCCGCACTGTCGGAGACACCAAGCAGAGACAGAACTTGACCAAATACAGACTAACTGCCTGCAGCCCACATACACACAACACAACTAAAAGTCTGTAACCATGTTGTCTGCTCCATGGATGGCTCAGTGCACACCAGAAAGTAAACAAAATCAAAACAATTTTGATTTAATTTGACCTGATTTGAGGAAAGGATGTGTTTTTGACTGAATCGTGTGTTTAACCTTCAGGACACCTCAGGTTTCGCATGAAGTTATCAGACTGGGCTCAACTGTGATTAGTCTAGGCCAGGCAAGGGCAACCTATTATATATGATAGGTTGGAACAAAAACCTGCAGCCACACCGGCCCCTGTGGAATGAATTGCCCATGCCGGGTCTATGCTTTTCTTTTCCACCCACCACCGTACTTGTTCTCTTTTCACAATATCCCATTGTCTGTCTATCCTCTGTTTTACACTTTTTCATGAATCCCAATGCGGAAACTGGTAAAAACTCTTCTCAGAAAATTAAAAACTCACTAACTGAGACAAAAGAGACAAGGCGAAATGAAAGAGCAAGAAATAATGGGAAGAAAAAATGTGTGAGAGTAAGAGCAAAAGAAAGTGAAACGCTTACAGACAGAGCTAAATGAGATGAGATGAGGACAACAAAAATGGGATGGGGTAAACAGCGTATTCAACCGAAAGATAATAGGCACACAATCAGATATGTAATGTTCTTTGACTGTTTCACTGATATTGGAGAAGATTCAGAGCTGTAACTCCTTGGCAGCTTCACCTCCGGGGTACAAATGTGTTTATCTTACCCTATTATAACAGCACAGACAATCAACGGACCAAAGCAGAAAAGTTGTCAAAATTACTGAAGGTGAACTGTGTTTCAATGTAACTCTAATTTTCTCCTCAGTCTCTCTCCTATTGAGTGCAACAGATGAATAAAAAGACCTTGATTCCTTCAAATACAAGCATGACCACGCAAACAATTCAGTGTGCACGCGCACGCACACACACACACACACACACACACACACGCACGCACACACATGCACACACACACTGATGTTTAAACTATGAGGATGATCTTAAATATAACCCATTTGTTGGAAACATGCCAATCACTGATTTACACTTTCCATTTTAACAAGATGCAACCTATGGAAAATTAGTTCCGTGGTAACAGAAAGTGTGTTAGTAATGCACTGTTGAATTATTGGGCTTTTAGGGGAGAAGGAGAAATGAAAGGAGGAGAAGAATGAGTAAAGAGGTGTAACTGGAGGAGGAAATGGGCAGAGGAGAGGAAAATGACGGCGAGGGGGAAGTGCTGGGGTTAGAAATGGAGTGAGTGCTTGAGGAGAAGAAAGGAGTGGAGCAGTAACTGTAAGACATGTGGTTTCAAGGCCGAAACAAACTGAGTTCATTCAAAGGCAGTTGCAGAGCTGGGGTTTGTGACCATCTGTCAGTCTCTGCCCTACTGGCTTTGGTAAAGTCTTATTCATGGACACATTTTTCCCCTCTCTGAAATTGACTGAGTGAGGTTTGTCAGCATTTTCAAATGAATACCAAATCTATTTTGAAGGTGGAATGTATTTTTCTATTGGTTATGCTTCCCATTGTCCCATTTTCAAACACCCTTCATGAGAAATGCCAAAGAAATACTCTTGAAAATTGTGCCCAGAGTCAAAGTGCTCTCATTGCAAGGTGCCTCTGTTGGCAGCTCAGTGACAGAATGTCTCCACGTCTGTTAATGTGGATTAATGAGGCCACAGAGTGATGGGGCAGCAGAAGTAATGGAAGTCCCCTCATGCTCTTCTGGCAACAAAACCCCTAACCCTGCTCAATGTTAAAGTGACAGTTATTTGACTTGGGTTTGTATGAGGCACTTATCCATCGGCAGTGTATTCCCTGAAGCACATTCAAGTCTACCAGTTTGGAAAAGCAGACAGGAGTACCGGCATGGATGGGGCAGTTTTAGCCACCTAAACATCCTATGTCAAAGTACACAATACCATATGAAACAGCCTTTTACATTGGAATTACTTTTGTCAAATGTCAAACTTGTATGTTCCTGCATACTTACACCACAAACTGTATTATGCTGCATATGAGCTGTTTTGTAAAGGGCTGTTTGATGGCACAATAAAGTGATTGAAGTACTCAAAATAAAGTTCTACTGTTTTCTGTGCCAGCACTCCCAGTATCTTATACAACCACACAAACCATCCCAAACTATCACTTTAACAATGGTTTAGAGGGGATATGAAAAATGTTATATTCAGCCTGAAAACACCTTTCATTTTAAGCTCTCATTTATCACATACTGTATAATATCAATATTTGCCTAACACTGTACTTCACTTTCACGTCTGTCTCGCACACATGCTTTATATGTGTATCAGAGCTGAGGGTTGTCATTGCTGGAACTGGCTGTGAACATCTCTGCCTGACACCAGACAGCTTATGAATGATAAACTGTCACATTACACTAGAACAACTCTCAGTCACACAAAACTCATTTGCTTTAAGCAGTGTCTCAGGCAGGATCATCACACTTTACACCACAGTGGACATTATTAATGCCTTTCATTTGTTTTTATTATTTTAGATCCTCAGGAGGTCAGGATTCTGGGTTCAGTGTCTTTGGGTTTTGTGAATGGACTCTATGAGCTTTGGCCATCAAGCTTATCAGCGGTTACTTATAAATCAAATATTTGAATTCATGTAATGTTTTACATCACTAAGTTTTTATGCAGTGATTGGCTGTTAATGTTGCTTATCGATTAGTACAATGGTTTTTTTTATGCTTCACCGTATAAGATGTTGTAGAGAGTGTTCAAGATCAGAGTCAAAGAAACTGAAAATGAAATGTGTAAGGGGAGGACAAACAACAGAAAAGAAGAAGGGAATGGAACCAAAGTAGAAAAATGAATAAAATCAGACAAACAAGATTATCAAAAACTTGAATGTCAGAGAAGTTTTGAAAAACAAAAAGGTGGGGGCAGGGGGACACGGACAAATGATATCGAGGAAAAGGGACGTTTTGACAAAGACTGATGCTTTGATATTCAAGGGGGAGGAGGAAAGGCAAGAACAGGAAGATTTCTAGCTGTTCTTCCTATCTACCCCTCCCTGCCTCCTTCATTGATTTGCTCCTTCCCTGATTTCCTCCCCATCCCACCACAGGGTAACAGTGTCAGATGGAACTGGAACCATAGGGAAACGAAGATCTGAGAAAACTGACGCTCTTAGTTCTGCATTGGAGATGACTTGTGACACGTGGCATCACAGGGTCGACGCACTAACACAGCATGTGGCCAGTGAAATTAGGTCAGCACAAGCTATGACACACACACCCACACACACATGCTCCAACACATCAAATAAACCCGACAATCTTGCATCTGTTGTTCTCACCAGGAAACTTGCAAAATGTTTTATGCTTCAGATCTTATTAAGGTAATTTCAGGAAACCTATGAAAACCTGTGTGTGTGTAGGTGTGCGTGTGTGTGTGACATGCAAAGATATGGTTGCGTTCATTTGCATGCATGTCAGTGATCCTGACAAACTTTTCGATCTGGTGTCTATATTTTCCTGCAGATAAAATTTGCACCGTGCATGTCAGAATTTTTAATGCGGTGTGAGTACACACTGTCACATTGTGTGTGTGTGCATCAGAGTAGTAATTAAAACATCAGTCAGATAGTTTCACAGAAGTGAATCTGTGGGGCAGTGCCACAGAGGAGTTCAGCTATTCCTGAGATGCAAAACTACACATTTTCACATCCTTCATCTTCACTCCTCTGAGCTCCTTAATAAACTCATCTTCATCCTCATCAGAAGAAATCCTCCACTCTCAGCACATACGTTAAAGGGGATATATGGAAAAATCACTTTTTGAAGGAACATATATTTTTGGTGTTTGGCTTGCCTTCTGGCCTCCAAAATGTGAGAACTGACAAAAAAATCTGTAACTTGCAGGCTCCCTAAGTTGAAATCCATGTGGTTTTATGAGCTCTTCTGTCAGGATCCGGATCACCGGTTCTTACTGTCCGTGTCCATGTTTTTCTTTTTTTCCTCCAGGGCTGGGCTGGGCCTTATGGAACCTCCTCTGCACTCCTGCTGCACATCTACCTGATTACCTGCGCCTCACTCATCCAACAGTCTCTTAAGCCCGGTGTCTTCCTCCACTCATCGCCAGTTTGTTGTTTCCTGCCAGCGGTAACACCCTTGGCCCGTAGCTCTTGTGTTTTTGACCTCATACTACATTTTTGATACTTCCCTTGACTTCCCTGTTTTGTTCTTTCCTCCAGCCCTGCTTCGCCCAGCCCTGATGTCCCCTGCCTCGCTACCCATGGACTCGTAGGTCAACGCTTTTGATTGTTTGTTCTGAGCACGTTGTCTCATTAAAGTGTCACTTGTTAATCTGCAATGTGGGTTCAGCTTCCGTTCGGTTCGACTGGGTGAACTCCTGACATATTCCCTCTGTTGTCAGACAATGATGTCATTATTTTTCATATTTGTATAATACCACCCTTACCTGTGAGTACTGGTACCGGTAGAGGGCAGGGTGGGGCGAGCAGTGGTTCATTTGCATTTAAAGGGACAGGCACTGAAACCAGCCGTTCTGAACAGGGATATTTTGAGTGGATGAAAAGAGTGCTGTGATGTTTGATCCTTGGGGTGTTGAAGGTCCGAAGCATGTCACAGACATGTCTTTAAGACACTTGGACACTATTTTAATTTGTGGAAAAGGGGAATAATATGTCTCCTTTAAACAAGCAAAAGCCAACTCAGTGTCTTGGATCTGTAACATAATCCATAAATGTTCCATATTAACCACCAGCCTCCTTTGAGAAATTGTAAATTTAATGTATTGGTTTCCTATAAATTGTGTCTGAGAAATATTTTCAATATGGTCTGATTGTTTTCTCTGCCTGAGAGCATTATGTAGAAGCATGTATAAGATAAAGCAGTTCAATTAGATTTCATTCTGAATAGCAGAATATGAGATGAAGCTGGGGGAACTATGCAGTCACAGGAGTGTTTGGTTCGGGAGGAGACAAACTCTGGTAACTTTACTGTAGTGTTTACTTTGGGATAACACAAAAAGAGTTCAGATTACAGACGTAAAGAAAAAGGCAAAAGTGTGGTAATGCAGTCAAATGATAGGAGCAGATCATGAACACCTTTAGTTATGTTGTTATCAAACTTGAGCGTTAACTCAGGCACATGTGCAGCTGCTAGGAGAGGGCTAACTACTTTACTACTTCTGTAAATAATCTACTTTTTATTATTAAAAACTACATCTTGTTGCCCTGCCCTCAAGTGGCCAAAAAAATTATCTGATGCAGGTTCAAACGAGCTGAAAAAGGTGAGGTGAGGTGAGGTGAGGTGAGGTGAGGTGAGGTGAGCTACATTACCTACCCATGGTTCATCATCAAAGGAATTAATAGTAGTCCTCATACCTACATGGGGAAAACTCTGTTTTTCATATTTACCCAAGGCTATCTCTGTAAATAAGTAACTTAGACATACAAGATATAATACTGACATTGGCCAGAAACCACAACATACAGGGCAGCACTATTGTCAAGTTCAACTCACATTCTGCTCCATAAATAATGAAATTTGAGTCAGAAACTGCTGAATGTACACAGACACAGAATCAATGCAATAGTGAAGGCAAAAACAAAAACAGAAGAAAACTGGCATAGACCCTGGTGGAGTAGAATTGCTTGAGAAAGAAACTGCTCTCTGCACAGTACAGCATGATTCACCTGAAAATGCACCCACTAGGCTACACACAGAGCAGTGAATGGCTTTACTGTGAACTTCGCCTAATTCTGTTTGCACTGTACCTCAGTCTGAGAAAGGAAGGGGCTAGTAAATTTCGGCAGGTTGGCACTGGACTTCTCAGCCTCCTCAAACTGACTTCTGATGTGGTAATGACCCGGCCCTGGAACTCCCTGATGGGAAAGCAGCAAGAGAGGAATATACAATAAATCAAGTGCAGTATTTGTATAGGAATGCAGTTACATGCTTCAGTAATGTCATTTTTTATGTGTTGGTGCCAATTAGACCATTAGGAGTAAAGGACCAAGAGCTGCTCTCATTTTCCTGTTTTTGAGATAAACAAAGAGCACAGGGTGGTGAGCACTGAAAAATCAATCAATGCCAGAGATGTGTGAGCAAATGGTGAAAACACAAAGAAAATTCATTGTCAGAAGAAGCTGTTCTTCAACCCTATTCTGCAATTATGTCATCGATGTTAACACACACACTCCAAGTGCAGAATCATGAAATTTTTGCATTTGTGGTGAACCCAAAAGGTTTCTGGGCCAGAGGTAGCTTAAGTGGGATATGGAGATGGGGAGCAGGGGAGTGAAAGTTTTATGGTAAATAATCAGAGATCCAGTGTTAGACAGTTGTGCCAAATCTTTTCTTCTTCTTTTCTTTTTTCTGCTATTGTTCTAAAAATAGCTGTAAACATCAACCTCAATGTCAATGTGGAATTCACAACATTGTAGCGATGAACTGACAGTGAACTTCATATTTACAGGGTCATATCAAGCTTTGCATTGGTACAACAAGTCCATCTGTTCTTCACAACAACGGTTTGTTCAGGTACTTTTCTCAGTTGTTGTCCTTTCCGTGTCAAGATGTCATGACACCTAGACACCCCAGCCATTAGAAGCAGACTGTCTGCTGATCTCTAGGAAGTAAAGGTGTTTGTCCAGAGCGTCTCCATTGAGGGGAATGACCCATCTGGCTACGGTATGTGTGTGTGGAAGTACATGTCTGTTGAGGTACTAATAATGAAGGATAGAGCTGCAGCCATGATGTTAGGAGGTCCAAATACAACATGGTGTGCACATACAAGTGAACACAAAGGGCAAAATTGTTCATTGAAAGTCACAGGATAAATAATGGTGCGTTTCATTTTTAGAACTCACATATTCTATAAATAGAGGCAGAACACATGCAGTAAAATGTCACACGCGATGAACTATGTACAAGCAAATGAACTGAAATCTAAAACAGAGGAGGGACAGCAGAGCAAACAGGAGAGGACAAGTGGAGAGAAAGGTGTAGGGGTGCATCCTTGACAGCAGGGATGCAGTGACATCTCTCTCCATAAATCCAGTCCCACATTTTTAGACTCCTGGCAAACTCAAGTTCATATGCAGGTGAGTAACTCCACTCGAATCAACCAGTTCCAGTGTATCAGTGGGTGTTTTTTGTGTGTGGGTGTATGTGTTTGTGTGCATTCTGTGTGTGGTTGTTAGTCTGTGGTCAAAGCTTATGTTCTACTGCCCTCTTCGGGCGAGCAGATAAACTGATGAATCAGAATCAGCGAGGCGAAGGGTGTTACTGTTAAGACAACAGTACTTCAATAAATTCAGAATAAATCCAAAGCACTTCCCCTGATTTTGTTCTCACTGTTTATCACAGTGCTCTCTTGAGACTCATTCTCACTTTGCTGTGTTAAGAATAAATCTGAATCAACAAACTATTGAACAGTATATGAATATAGATGGTTCTATTGCTTAAAGATACTACAGAAACACAGAAAGGCACACACACATACACCTACACACGTATGTGAACTGACACACATACATACACACATACATGTAGTGTGTATGTGTGTGTGTGTGTGTGTGTAGTTTCCTGTCTCTCTTAAATGCAGTTATTTGTTCACAGCTTCCTGTTGAAAGAATGATTAGTGGGTAAACAGCAGGTAAAATCCTCCCTGTTTGAGCTGCCTGTCACTTTGACTCTTAATATGACAAATTAAAAACAAACACAGGAAAATATTTTCAGGTGGTTCAGGGCTGAGCAAATAAATTACATGTGAAATTACACTGCTGGCTGCCATGCTTACTGGCGGGTGTCAAAGCAAAATTGAAAAGAATAAGCAATCTTCCTCTTACAACAGCTGAATTCATATTTGCCTAAGCAATGGGATCACATCAGCCACAATGCCTATCATTATGTCGATGTTGTGTCCCATAATGACAGTTCTGGAGATATTGAGTTCAAAAAGCCAAAACCATGTTTTCTTAGTTCATCCTTAAGTCCATGTAAATGTTTGCACCAAGTTTAAATTCCATTGAGGTGCTGCTTAGATATGGTGTCAATGAGTATGGGATGGACAGGAAGGCACCTAAAAACTATATTATGATGATAATAATAATTCAGATAATAATGTATGATAATTATCATAATAAATAAATAATGTGCCTGCAGCTGTGGCTGTTAAGAGCATGGAGACATGAAAAGTTCTAAGAGATTCAGGAGAAGTTGTAGACTTGATGTGTCTGAGCTCAGGAGGCAGGAAGTTCCATAGTGCAGAGTAATAGCAGTAATAATGCAGTAATAGCAAAAGCTCAGTTACCCTTTGACACAAACTATGATCTGGGAATAACCAGCAAGACTCCATTGGTGGATCTCAGTGGTCAGGAGGGCACACACAAGGTCAATAAATTAGACCGATATTTAAGAGCAAAGCAGGTTAAGGCCTTAAAAGTGAGTAATATGATTTTGAAATCAATTTGAAATTTAAGATGGAGCCAATGAAGTGAGACAGGAAGAGGGGTTATATGGTTATGGTATGGTCCTGGTTATCAGTTGAGCTACAGTGGAAGGAGCCCCAGCTGCTACTGCACTAAAGTGTTCTGCAATTATCAGGCTGAGAACAGATTAAATCACATTCTGCTTTTTCTAAATCAATAATTGATCAAAAATTGAGATTATACTGAGTGTGAAGGAAAAGATTGAACAACATTTTTGAGTAAATCATTAAAGCAGCCCTAAATTCCTAGCAGCCTGCTTGATATTATTTGACAAACCATCGAGTTTAGCTCCCACAGAGCCGATGGATTCAGGGAAACCGAACAGAATAACCTCAGACTTACAGAAAAATTTAAGAATTGGACATCCAGGATTTAATATCAGAGACTTGCTAACCTGGTAGGATCTGTGGATGTTAACTGGATGTACATGTACATCATGACATAGAGTAAATTATTTGTAGAAAACAAAGGGAGCCGAAAATGCAACCCATCCTCTTACATTCATCAGATAAATATTAAGTCAATGTTGACGCTGCTTTGTATTCATTGCACATTTTCTAACACAGTCACCATATCAACTGTATAAGCCAATAATGTGCCAATATTGTGTTAAGAGCTTGTGCTGCCTCCAAGTGCCCAAAAAAATCAATTAACGCAGGTTTAATTGCCAGTTGTGGTCACATCAGCCACTGTTCAGTCAGTTACATGAGCTCACTTCAAGGGACTTCACACTGATCCCTCAAATTTAACCAAATTTAGCATTTATTGTAGGACGTGGATACGAACAACTTTTGTCGCAGATACATACTCACCTTCCTTTTCTCTTGCTTAGGCACCAGTTCGTGGTAGCGAGGAATGATAAGTTCCGCTTTGCCTTTCTGTTCCTTTTTAAGATTTATATTTTCATAGCATGTTTCCTGGACTCTAAGACAGAGAGAATGACAATGTTTTTGAAAACATCAAACACAGACAAACAGATGAGATATAATAAAAAATAACCACAAAAAAAGAGACAGAGCAATGGGTTTAAAACCACACAAAGCCAGAGAAAGAGGAATGGGTGAGATAATAAACGTGAGAGGGGAAGAGAGAGATATAATGGAAAAGTAAATAGGAGGAAATAAACAAACCAAAGAATAGAAAGAAGGATTGGAGAGATGGAGGACTGAGAGGTATAAAAGAGAAAAAGGCTGAAATAATAGCTCTGTGAGCAACTACAAGGGGAGTAAATACAGACACCTCAGCCATTTCCAAATGATTCCAATAATCACATGTGTATCACAGACATGTTTGTGTGGGTATATAAATGGTTGCCTGCACTTAAGTCTACATGGCATGATTACTCACACACGCAGCTCCCCATTTATTGCTCAGTTGATTCCTGTATGAGTAGCTGAACTCTGTGTGTGTATGTGTGTGTGTGTGTGTGCGTGGGCCAACCAGTTCGTAAATGCTGACTAAGCTCCAACCTCCATCAATAGAAATGCAATGGGAGAACTGTCAAACATAACGCCCTAGATGAGATGTGGGAGCAAAGCAATATTTCACTTTGGTGCAACAGTTTCTCTGTCATCTCTGTAGAGGCTGAAGGGCAGTGTACTTCTGAGATTAGATGTCCTGGAGCACCAAGTATAACCAGCCCTTTGGCTCTTTATTCATGCTTTAAAAGCTTTTTATTGCTAATACACGTATTGATGGTTATCCATTGTATTTATGCAGAATCACAGCTGATACTTGTTTTGTCCTTTAGTAGACTATATCAACTTTTCATTAGGATTGGCCCCCAAATTGAACCCCCAAATCAACCCTAGTAACAGTTTAAAGGACTAGCTTGAGATTTGGAATGTGTGTATATGATATCTTGCCTTAAGTGGGATGTTAATGCACTTTTATGTCTGTAGATTAAATATGGGGCTACAACCCAGCAGCTGGTTATCTTAGCTTAATAAATAAATAAAGACTGGAGACTGAAAGGAGGAGAAACCGCTAGCCTGGTTCTTTCCGATTGAAGTCACTGCAGCCAGCTACGATACCTGTTTCCAGTCAAGGCCGCTAATTTAAGACAAGCAGGTCTTGGATGTATCCTCATATTCACTGTACAAATATGTAAGTGGTATTGATCTTCTCATCCGCTTCTCAGCAAAAATCCCGAATTAGCATCAACCTACTGCTTTTACACTAAAATGAAGTGACAGTAAATGTTGCTGTTGAAGTGAAAAATAAAATAAATTGAAAAATATTTCTAACATGGCATGTACTACTCACATTTCAGGGTAATATTGTCCTGGCCCTGGTCCAACTTCCACCTTCACCACATCTCTCTTCCCTGTCATTTTGCCAAAGTGAACCCCTTTATACTTCTGTGTAGAACTCGTCTCTGACTGGAGAAAAGGAAAGAGAAAGAGAAAGAGTGAGACCAGAAAGACAAAAATGGGTGGATGTTAGAAGGGGATGTAAGAAAGGATTGGCCAGAGGAGAGGAGAAGGGACAAGAAGATGATATATGGATGAACAAAGAAGTAGAAAATAGATTGACTCATTCACACTTATCTACTTTCCCTTCCAACTAGGTCTTGTGAAGATGGGGCTGAATGAATGTGAAGTTCAGCTAAATGTCAAAGCATGTCAGAGATCTAAGGGAGACCATCCATCCTTTCTTATCTTTTAGTTTTACAGCCTGGTTGCTGTAAGGCTATGTCTAGAAATGAGCTGTCCAGCTCTGGCCAAACACATTTTAAAGCAGGGGTCTCCAACTTCTATTTTACTCTGGGGGCTAGTTTAACAAAATAAAAGAGGCTTAGAGCTCCTCGTGTCTTCTGTTAGTGGTTACATTTATTAACATATCATATCCAAGTCAGATGAATAATACAATTTATCATATCATCAAACATCAGTATCCAGAACACAGCTGTGACTCACACCTTCTCAATTTTTTGAGTCATGATTCAGTCAAACCTTAACTCTCAGATCAGAGAGAAAAGAAGCATCTTAGTCAGTAATCCAGTCTCTGTCAAGTGATAGTAAGGCTCAGTTCATCCAAAATAATATGATTAATACAAAATAATAATTTGGTGTTGAAGAAGGGTGGGTATGTATGGATATGTATGAATTAGCATGTTACCAAATAAGTGCTGTACAAAGTTCAAACTTCAGATTTTTACCGGATAATGCTACTATTGAGTATTAGACTACTAAACAACCAAAGTTATTACAGTTCATCCTGAGGGATCATCAAGAAGTTCATTAACCTAGTAAATTTAGAGTTATTCACTGGAATAAGATTTGACCTGCAAACAGTGCTAAAGGAAAAGTCAATGGAATTGTAAAGTTGATAGACTCAATGGATGATACGTTTCTCATACCATATTTAAAAATTCAAATTTCAGTAGAAAACAAAATAGTCAACATCCTGTTTTATAGTCTTCATTTCAAGTCCTAAGTAGGAATAATCGGCAGTTGGTCATACGGGGTTTCTCTTTTACAGTCTGGTTTCCAGTTCACAACATTTCATTTCACAAATGACACAAATTTTTTGCTTGCCCCTCAATCTGGTAAAAAACATCTGTATTAAACGACAAAAAGACTTAGAAAAACATGTTCCTTTTTGGAATGATCAAAATCAAACGAGCTAAGATTCATTAGTCTCTTTTCTAACCTTTTCCTTGACCAAAGTGTCTATTTTGTGAGGCAGGTTATGAGAGGACTGGCAGGGAGACTCAGAAAGTTTCAAACTCCATATGGTGTCTGTCGACTTATCTCAACTTCAACAGTGACAGGAGGACAAGATCTGAGGTTCTGTCTGCTGTCATCTTCCAATTCAGTTTTGAGCGAGAGAGATAGGAAACAAGGATGTTCAGATGCTTAAAGTTAAAAAGACAGACGTAACTGTTCTGCATCGGGCACAGACACATACGAGCACCATGATGGTATCGCAGCTGGCATTGAGTTCAAAGGCACAAATTGCCTATTTATGTCAAGGAGAGCTTTTAAAAGGAAAAACAAAAACACAGCTAGTGGCTATGAACATATTATTCAGCTTTTGATAAAATGAAATTGCAGGCTATTTATTATAGAAATGAGAATAAAAAAAACTCCCCCACAAATAAAAGTTTTCTCAGTAGGGCTGTGTGTGGGCAGGATCCTGAAGGCTGAAATTGCTGGTGTTGCTTTCCACAAACATATACACAACACAGCATGGGTCTGAATCTGATTCAGGTTCTGCTGAGGGGACGATTCTTGCCTTCAATCTTACATCTTCACACCAAATACCAATACTATGTAGAGCAAACAATACCAATGTGCAGGGGTTATTTACAGATAAACAATGAAAGTACTATTCAGACAGACTCTGCAACAAAGCCTGTCTTTCACTGAATGACCAGTAACAATGGGCTGTAATATCAGTCTCTCAGTTCTCGTACTTCTTCAGTCCAATACAGTTGTTTCACATCATCATATACTAGAGACTGAACAAACAAAATATCTCATGGTGACACTGTTTCTAATTTAGTCCCAATGCTTTTATTATGCACATTCAGTTTTCACAGCCTCCATATTTCCCTCTGCCCATATCTGCAGCAGCAGATAAGTCTAAATTATCCAGCTTACTGGCCTGTCTCTAATTCTATGCGCTAAATTGATACAGACTTGACCCATAAGTTTAGGGCAAGTGGATAAGAGCGATTAAGATATTCTTGTGTTTCTCCATAACATTAAAACGGAAAAACAAAATAATGTTCTTTTGATTCGCGTCTAATGTCTTATCATTCAAAGGTTGCCTCACCACTTTGATGTTGCGTCTTCAGACAACCACTTAATTCCGCCTCTCCACACTTTTGAACTCGGTTGCAGCACAGGGCGGGGGGGGGGGG